>CM046854.1:30569980-30825905 GCA_025617745.1 Heliocidaris erythrogramma
CCCCCCCCCCTCCCCCCCCCCCCCCCCCCCCCCCCCCCCCCCCCCGCACAAACAAGATGTCGAGTGTACAATATATTTTGATCTAGTCCTTTAACCTTTAGTGTGCACATTTTCTCTTTGCATTTAGATGTTTTTAAAGAATCCATGTTCGGGGGGGGGGGTGAGGTGTTTTGCCCGAAAATGACATTTTTGGTCCAATTATCACACTTTTTACCCAAATATCACATTCTATGGCCATAAATATCATTAATTTTCAAGTCTCCCACAGCCTCCTGGGTCGTAGCATATGTTTCTTTGTACTCTGTAATTAATTTCGCTTTACAAATAACCGTAAGACAAGCATATTCAGACAGATGTCACAAAAAATTTACGTTTTATTTTAAGATAAAAATGAAAACAAACAAGGAGACACAACTAAACTTTCAAACAAACTAAAAACAGTTGTTCATATTCTACAAAGTTGAATGCAAAAAGGATGAAATGAACTTTTAGATAACAGAGTGATACAGTCCAGTTTATAAAATTTGTATTTTTTTTTAGCAAACGGACTGGAAGATGAAAAATATATGTTTTTTACGTATCTCAGTCAGGGAGCTAGAGGCATTATTATGATGTTTTCTGTTTGATAGAGTACTGCCATATTAATAAGTATAATACATGTATATGTCAATTTGTTTTGTTTGCGAGGCATTATGCAAGCTCTGAATAATTAATAGGCAAAGGTATAGGCAAAATCACAAGGGAAAGTGGTAGAAAAAATCTTTAAAAAGGTTTATTTCCAAATCCCGAAACACCAACAACAGCTATTGTTCTGAATTCGTTGTGTTCGCTTTTGATGAGGATTTTATATAAGGTTGTCGTTGGAGCAATTGTCACATACATAAGCATTAACGACGGCCGACGGAACAGATGTCGGCGGACAAGTTGTCGCATGAGCAATTGTTGCGGAGCAATTGTCGCATATTCATTATTATCGACGGAGCAGTTGTCGCGGAGTAGGTAATTGTCGCTCGATCGGAGCAAATGTCGACAAAACAATTGTTGCAGAAACAATTGTCGCAATTGTCTCATATATTCATTTTATCGACGGAGCAATTGTCGCTCGATCGGAGCAAATGTCGACGGAGCAATTGTCGCAGGAGCAATTGTCGCATATATGCATTTTTATCGACGGAGCAGTTGTCGCGGAGCAATTGTCGCTCGATCGGAGCAAATGTCGACGGAGCAATTGTCGCAGGAGCAAATGTCGACGGAGCAATTGTCGCAGGAGCAAATGTCGACGGAGCAATTGTCGCAGGAGCAAATGTCGTCGGAGCAATTATCGCAGGAGCAAATGTCGACGGAGCAATTGTCGCAGGAGCAATTATCGCGGAGCAATTGTCGCGGAGCAATTGTCGTATTTTTAGGAGCATTTGTCGCAGGAGCAATTGCCGCCGGAGCAAATGTCATACATTCGCCAGGGAGGTAGCCTCTGCCCCTTGAGAAAAAATAGGAAATGAGAAGAAAAGAGAAAACATTCTGCCATGCAGGGTTTTTACATTTCATATTTAGGGGGAAAGATCTCACTTATTGGGGGGGGGGGGTTAAAAAAATTGCCCCATCCTTGCCACTTCGATACTTTATTTATGGATCCGCTTCCTAAAATAAGTCAATTAGGTGTCATAATCAAAGACCGGGTTTGTAAGGTTACATGTCGTTTTCCGAAGGTTCGTTTCTCGACTCGTAATTCCGAAAAATAGGGTTCAGAATTCCGAACATGAACAAAAAAAGTTTCATATTTCTGAAGGTTCATAAAAGTTATGTAGGCTCTATTGCATTTTCGGAATTATGAACTTTCGGAATAACGAACCTTTCGCGGACTGTATGGATCAAAAATGTTTGGAATTATGAATTCCCTGCTATGGGAAATTTGTGTTTCGGAATTATGAACCTTTGGAAAAACGATTACCGCCCCCCCCCCCCCCCCCCGTTTAAATTATGAGTTGAGCAGTGTGCACTGTGTACTCTCGTCCATTTACTCTATATAGCTGGATATGGATTATAAAGACCAGGTGGCCATGCAAATACCGTTCCTTTCATACTTGACAATAGGTCGTCTTACGAGGAACAATGATAACCGTTACCAAGGAGAGTCTCAAAAGAAGAGGATATACGGATGTGTTCACCCTTTGTAAGATGGCGGCCACTCCAAACACTCCAGTGGTCCCGACAGAGGTCTTTGTGTATTTCTATCACTATAATCCGTATTGATTATTGAGTACTACGCGTATAGCTAGCTATTTATATCGAAAACCCATAGTAGAAAAATGTCTCCTCATAGAGAGAGGTGAAAATGGAAAGAAAAAGTAGAAGATAATATGAGAAGAAAAAATATACATGGGAGTGCTTACGAAATAGTATACTGCCTTTGTATTATGTGAAAAAGATAAGAGAAAGAAGAGAGAGAGAGACAGTGAGATCGATCATTAAAGAGGACAGAAGAGAGAGAGAGAGAGAGAGAGAGATGGGGGGGGGGGGGGGGGCAACAAAATTGCCTTTGAACAAGTCATGTCTTGAGAATAATCATAAGTCGACTTATTGCATGGAAAGGAATGGGCATAATATACCTGATGCATTCATTCACTTATTTTTTCTCTCTCTCTCTCTCTCTTGTCTCTATCCATGTTATATCTTTATCTTTATGGAGCTATACTTCAGTAATTATTTCACTGCATAATTTGGATTTTTATAATTTCAAACACAACGGCTCTTGGTTATACATCGTGTCATAAAAAAAATCTGAATGCAAAGGCATATATAAAAAGGAGGGAGGGAGAGAAGAGGACAGAAGGGGAGAGAAGAGGACAGAAGGAGAGAGAGGGAGGGAGAGAGAGGGAGAGAGAGAGAGAGAGAGAGATGGGGGCAACGAAATTGCCTTTGAACAAGTCATGTCCTTGAGAATAATCATAAGTCGACTTATTGCATGGGAAAGGAATGGGCATATTATACCTGATGCATTCGTTCGCTAATTTTTTTCTTCTTCTTCTCTCTCTATTTCTTTCTCTTTCTCTTTCCACTCTGTCTCTATACATGTTATGTCTTTATCTTTATGGAGCTATACTTCCGTAATTATTTCACTGCATAATTTGGATTTTTTTTTGTAATTTCAAACACAACGGCTCTTGGTTATACATCGTGTCATAAAAAAAATCTATGCAAAGGCATACATATTGCATAGATTTTTTTTAATAAAAATTACTGACGCCGGTGGAGATCTCCTGAAAATATAACGCGGGCAGGTCCAAGCTATATTTGTCCCACAATATTTTAGTATCTGATTACTGTTTCAAGCTGATAGCAAACACACATACGCGAATTGTATAGGAATTTTAAGTCCAACTTGTATAAATATTATTTCAATTCGGAAATTCTGGAAATTATGTGCCTTTAAAGGGAAATAAGACAATCTAGAAGGAAGATTGAAAAGGAAGAGTGAGATTGAAAAAAAGTGAGCAAAGCAGAGATAGGAGGGCGGGAAAAGGAGGAAGGGAGAGAAGAGGAGGACAGAAGGAGAGAGAGGGAGGGAGAGAAGAGTGAGAGGGGGAGAGAGAGAGAGAGAGAAAGTTCTCCTCGTAAGAGGAGAACTTGCACTCATTTTACGATAAAAGAGTAATTGCGCCCTATTTTTGGCCATCGCATTCTTCCCCTCCTCGGTATTTTCCGATTTCATCCTTTTAAGTCAATGTTCTCACATTTTTATCAATGTATTTGTATATTCTTCAAATTCTTTTACGAAAATAAAAAAAGCAAGAACCCTGCAATGTCATTATGCTTGTAACACGATAAATGAATATATGCATGGATATTACCTGCAAAAGAGATGGCATACCGAAAAAACAATAATATTTGAATCGGGTCGAGCCATATATGCTGGGAGAAGAATATAGGTGTCGTGATATACATGTAAGTACTAGATAGGGGGAAATAGAAAGAGGGTAGGGGAGAGAAATCGAGGGTAATAATAGAAGGCTAAGCCGGTCATGAGTGGGAGTGCATGTGATGACACTTCTCAAGAGCAATTTTCTGTCAGTATAATCGACAATCATTTTTTTTTTCAATGCCCCTTTCTTCCCTTTTTTCCTGAACAAATTTTCAGTTACTTTGACGCTAAATATGGTACCACACTCGTTTTCAAAACACTTGTGATATAGAGTCACGATTAATCGAAATCAATCGACTGAAGTATTTATTTCAAACTCTGACCCACTTGTTGCTCCAACATCATGTTCTTTCCGCATTCTTATTATTATGCGCAAGTCTCTTTCCATACTGTATGTGCTTTTTTGTGAATATTTTAATAAATAAATAAATAAGTAAATAAATACATAAGTATATAAAAGTAGTAATAATGACAATGATGATGATACTACTACTACTACCATACTAATGATAACAATAATAATAATATTGATAATAACGATATTTATAATGATAATGATGATGATAAAATTCAGTTCGGATTAATCAATTGCACGCAGCTCTAGACAACTGCACAGAACGGTTACAGCCCTATAGCTAGAAGGTCCATAGTTAGCGTGTCCGATAGACCGACACCAATAGATCGAAGGTTCGATAGACCGAATGTACGAGAGGGTCCAATAGACAGACGGTTCTATAGACCGAATCGGCAAAAGGGTCCGATAGTCCGAAGGTTCAGTAGGGGTCAAATGTCCAACGGGGTCCGATAGTCAGAAGGTCCGATAGACAGAAGGTTCTATAGACCGAATCGGCAAAAGGGTCCGATAGTCCGAAGGTTCAGTAGGGGTCCGATAGTTAGAAGGTCCGATAGACCGACAATAACGTAAAAACGGTAAAATAAGTGAATAGGCTACAATAAGTTTGTAAAAGTTTTATCTCATAAAAGGAAAAGGGTGATGCCTTATCTTTTTCTATGTGTATTGTAATAAACCGATGCACTAAGTCTGTAGGCCCACCCTCCCTCCCCCCCCCCCCCCCCAAAAAAAAAATGGGGAACTTATTTTAAAGTTTTGATTTATACATTTTCAACATGTTAAAAGTAGTTTTATCAGAGCATCATCATCATCACCGTGGGGCGGGGGTGGTCCACCCATGCAGCTCTGCCCCGGTTAATTTTGCCACTAACCGATGTATTGGCAATGGGGAACACTGACCATTGTTTGAAACATGGAAATATAATTATATGGTGCACACTAAAGCCCCGAGGCCCATCATGCCCGAAGCATTTTTTTCTAGTGGAGCAAGCTGAGAAAAGGGCGTCCCCTTCAAACACAAGTGTTATTTTTTAAACAAAGAAATCTTATGTGGGGCACACTTTATAGTTGAATTTTCATTAAATGTAACAAAAGATAAGATTCTGCTGATAAAAATGAAATTGTTTCAATTAGGCCCTACCACCTTCTTGGGAGGGGGGCGTTTCAATTTTTTTTTTGGGTTGTCAGGTGATATTTTCCTATGATGTCAAATTGTGGCAAATTTTAGTCTGTGGACTCCGTCGGGTAAATTATACCATTTTTTTTTTTGGGGGGGGGGGGGTGAGGAATTCGAGAATAGTCGGATACCTCACTGCCCGAATATTCTGATATTCGGGCTTCTTGTTGCTGTAGGACGTAAGAGGTGCTTGCTGCAAGAAACAATCTAGGCCTAGTTTCTTGATTGTATGCGCGAGCAAAGCGAGCGAACGAGAGAGAGAGAGAGAAAAAAAAAGAATTGTGTATCCTGAGAATAGCTTCTAGCGTATTGTTATTCCGTTCTGTGTAATCTGTGTAACATGTTATCGACATCATCCGTTCTCATATTGGGAAGAGACTATTGGTCACAGGCCATTATTTCTGAAAATTCATCTCTTTAGCCCCTTTAGGTCAACTTGCGCTCGATTCTTTTCAGTTATGTTGCTAACATTCTTTGATTAGAAAAATAGCATAACATTAGCTAGAGATTCAAGATGCAAACCAAATAACTTCCATAAGAATATGATTTATTAATATAATTGGCATTGGTTTATTATACATAAATATGGCAATTATATTAATAACTAATTAATATCAATAATTAAAATATTAATTGGCATTGTTGAATAACCCTAATAATGCTAGTGAGCGAAGTTTTTGAATGTTCGTGTTCTTCTCTTTCCTTTCTGATTTCTTCTTTTCTTTTTCTCTTCTTTTCATTTTTCTTTTCTTCTTTCCTTTTCAATCTCTTTCTTTTTTGCTTTTTCTTAGGTTGAAACGCCCCCACTTATTTTAACCACTTATTTTTTACCCACGTATCATTTTATCCACTATTTTACCCTTTTTACGTATTTATTGTCGGTCTATCGGACCTTCTAACTATCGGACCCTACTGAACCTTCGGACTATCGGACCCTTTTGCCGATTCGGTCTATAGAACTTTCTTTCTATTGGACCCTCTCGTACATTCGGTCTATCGAACTTTCTATCTATCGGACCTTCTGACTATCGGATCTGTTGGTCATTCGATCTATAGAACCTTCGGACTATCGGACCCTCCTGCCGATTCGGTCTATAGAACCTTCTGTCTATTGGACCCTCTCGTACATTCGGTCTATCGAACCGTCTATCTATTGGGTGTCGGTCTATCGGACCTTCTAGCTATAGGGATGACTCCGCACAGAACACGTATAACCATGATGATACCGGCCAACAGAGGTCAAAGTAAACTTTATTGCATAATTTCCTGACAAACTGAAACCCCTCCAAGTTTTGTTATTGTATTTGTTGTTTTGTTTTGCTTCTTATTCCAAGAGACAGGCCATTTTAGTTTCTGCGTAATCCGCACAGGCGATCGTCAGAGAAGGCCATCCCAACGCACCTCCTTATTGTGTTTACGTACACTATGCATATACACGCACGGTGAGCGAGTCGTAGCTAGCGCTAGCGGGGCCGGGGGCCGGGGATGTGCTTTCGATGAAGATTGATTATCAAATGACAATGCGCATGCGCGAAATCAACAGAAGCTCCGAGACCCGAGACCCAAGGCCAGCGCACGGACACGCTTGGGTGATCAAGCCGCTCGCACGCGCGGATACAAAGGAGCGTTTCGCTCTCGGTAAACAATCTCGTTTCAGGGGTGTATTAGAAGCTCAACAATGCCGTCGTTAACGGGTTAATCCTTAGTCCAAAGTCAATGTGATGGTACTAAAAGATCAAAGATCATGAGTTTGGATAATAGTAGTTTTAAGTTAATGTATCATAATTCTTATCTTATCAACTTTTTTTGCTCTCGCTTTTTTTTTAGTGGCTGAATAGGGGGGGGGGGGGGGCATGGCCCCCGGTGCCCCCTGTATACGCCAGTGCTGGCTACTCAGGAAAATAATGTAGGTAACAGAAGAATTAACCTATCATTTCATGCCATAAAACTATATCAGCATGCAACTATGCACAACTTATTACTAAAAAAACATTCTGATTGGCTGTAGCTACAAATATGCATGTTTAATGCGCAAGAAATTAATCATCTGTGTCCTGTTCAGATTGTGGAAATTAATGACATCGAAGGGAGACGAAGGTTGATCACATTATTTTGCTCTCTTATTTACCTGCACTTCATTCCTTGGTATGAATATGCCAGTAACTTCGGGCACCAGTGGAGCAGGACATTGTGGAATGGTTACACTTTGCTAGTTTGGCCCATAGATGACATCTTGCCTATGTCATTGAGCAGTCGTGGTCTTAGCATTATATCACTCAACTTATCATACACTTTGGAACCTGAAATGGGAAAACAATATCATTGATTCACATATTTCTCCACTCCCTCTACACACAATCAATGTATTCACCGCATGCACCTCATTGACGGTATGCATGTGCCTTGCACATATCATCAGATTGATTATACCAATAAACCAACATGCTATCACCACATTATACATTCGGCTACCAGTAACCATGCCCTTGCTATTTTACGATCTCTGGATTCAATATCAATGGAATCTGCAGTGACAGATATTAGCACCTACCAATTTTTACATGGGTATTTTGTTTTAAAAAATGTATTTCTTATCACTATTGTAACCACCCCCCCCCTTCCCTTCTCTCTCTCTCTCTCTCTATGTAAAAACATAGACTGGATATTCCTGCATGCTCATAACAATAAACCCATGGCATAATCGCTAGTTGGAACAGTTATGATAACCACAAGAAATTTACCGGCTTTCATCCATTCCCGGTCTGGATAATCAGCTGCATGTGTGCATTCAGGGAACTTCTCATCGTGGCCATTGTGGCGGTTCCAGATGTGGTTCAGGGCGCTCTTGTACTTGCCCTTGATGACCTCACCATCTCCACCAGGGGTGAAATTCGCCGTCCAGTATATGCGATTGATCAAGGCCCTCTGCCAGTTTCCCGCCTGCTCGCGAACCAAGGCCTCGATTTTCTTCTTCACGCCTATATCAGAGACAGAATTGGAATTGCACCAAACCAATCTTGATCAGCATTTGCATTATCATTAAGACGAACCATTTTTTTTACAGGAGAGTGTTGATAAAGGCCAGCATCAGATCTACCTCCAATGATACAAGTGTAATATTGGAAGCACCCCAAATCGATATTCTTATTTTTTTTTTTGGGGGGGGGGGGGGGGAGGCAAAATCATGCCATCACAACTCTAAAAGAAAACAATATCAAAGAGGCATCATCTATTATTATTGTACTAGGAAAATGTATAGATAATGTAAAAGCGTTTGTAAAGGAGAGTGTTGATAAATGCCAATTTGCTTGATTACATTAGAAGTTGTTTGTGGGCATGTACAAACGCTGTAATTTACATTTGTCTTTTACCTTTAGCAATATGCCACACGTCATAGTAGTGGTCAATATCTCTGTTTGTTTCTCGCATCCACTTCGTTATCTGGAGGTGGCGGTCTGTAATAATGTTCGCAATTGGATTATTTCCTTCCTTTAGTTTATGTAGACCACGCCGATGTCCCTCGATCTCCATGGCATTTGAATTTGCAACCTATGTTATCTATATGAAAAAAAAGAAAAAGTTGGTGAAATTTTTACTAATCAATACATTATATCACATAATTTTCCAAGAATAGGTATTTTTTGTAATGTAATAGTCCATTACAGTAAAAGGGAATAAGAATAACATTGAGCAAGCTTAGTACTATTTCTAAGATTCAAGCCTTGAAGTCTACAGCAGGCAACAACAGTCACTGATCAATGAACACGCCGATGTCCCTCGATCTCCATGGCATTTGAATTTGCAACCTATGTTATCTATATGAAAAAAAAAAAAAGTTGGTGAAATTTTTACTAATCAATACATTATATCACATAATTTTCCAAGAATAGTTATTTTTGGTAATGTAATAGTCCATTACGGTAAAAAGGAATAAGAATAACATTGAGCAAGCTTAGTACTCTTTCTAAGATTCAAGCCTTGACCTCTACAGCAGGCAACAACAGTCACTGATCAATGAAGTAACTTCATTGATCAGTGACTGTTGTTGCCTGCTGTATACTTTGATGACTTCTGGTTGCAGGTATGTCCCCTGATGTTCCATGGAGGTGCTGCAGGATATCCCCTTCTGTTTCATGTTGCTGAAATTTGCTCCGGCAGGCAAGATAGCAGCAGACAACATTATTGCCACCATAAAGGCCCCAACTTGAGGCTGGTAATACCATGTGAATGTAAACTCACATTCCTCACAGGATGCAACAATTTTAGTTGGCTGCCAAAAAATTTGGAGGATGTACCTTTGTCACAGTGCAAAAGTCTTGAAGGTAGGATTGAGCAAGGTTGTGATTGATTTTGAAGACTAGAAGAAGAACTTTGAAGATGATTCTTTCATGGAACAAGACGAGTGATGTTGTCTTACTGTTTAGTACGGGTAACCAGTCTGGCGGCAGTATTTTGTATTCTTTGAAGGGGTGAAATGTGGGAATGCTGGAGACCAGCAAGCAGACAATAACAATAATCCAAATGGGAAGAAATGAAGGCATGCACTTCATTCATTAATTATTAATAGTAATAAAAATAACTTCTACTCCTGTGGACTTTGTAAAGGAGAACCTGAATGAAATACTGTGGAAAACTTGAGCCAGAGGAGCAGGTGCTCCGTTATTAATTGCGATGGGTGTGAATATTCTATGATGACCTTGTCCAGATATTATACTCTGGATTTTGTTTTTAATTTAACAATCAACTAAATAGCACTCATCCACAATTCTCCTTTGGAGTCATTGACTATGGTCTACGGCTCTACGGCTAGGCAGCAAAAATTTCTCTATTCAAGGTATCAAGCCACGCAATTGTTAGGGGTAACGATTAGAGCTAGTAGTTACAGCTTCTGCTAGTGCTAGTGCTGGGACTGGGAGTCTGTTCCGAGGGTCTTATTATGGCCTTTTTATGGGGATGACTCGAGGAAGAAACAATTTCAAATTTCAAATTTCTACAACTATACCCTAAATCTGAAAATTAAACGGAGCGAATTTGATAATAGTAGGGTTTTTTTTCTTCAAATAAACAGTATAGAAACAGTAGACTCGATCTATAAATATCACTCGCGTCGAGTACACATGTTCTATGATACCATATCTTTGCAAGCCAGCGCACCGGTGCAGGCTGGCGGATACTACAATATCCAGGTCCCAGATGTTTTGTGTCCCGACAGACAGGTTGTGTATCCAGACAAAAAGGCAATTTGATTTTGGAGAAGTTTACAAGTTATTTTCACAAATCATTTGAGAATTATGTTTGACAATATTATGAAGCGCAAATGTTCATGATGGTCGGTGTCATTTAATGAATATTATGTTGTTAAATCCAAAGCCAAACGAGTGTCCAGACACACGACCCCCCCCCCCCCCCCCCACCCCCTCATCCTACTGCAATTGTTGAATATTTACCGTAGGTCGATTCATGATAGCCTCGGGGTCATAAGAAACTTTTCACTTCTCAGAAAATCTGATTAGTTTATTTCACATTGATTAAGCTAATTTACTAATAAGGATTCAATGAAACGATAGAGCTGTTAGATATTTATTTTTAATTCGTTGAAATATTCCAATGTAAGACTCTACATAACGAAAAAACAAAGTGATATACATACCATGTTGACAGCACGTTAACACACGATAAGATTATAGCCTCTACATATGATGACGTCAGATTTTTCGTGTTTGATTTTCGTTTCATCTTGTAACTAACATACCAAGCAAATATTTCAACTGGTTATACTGGTTTTCACTGGGCTAAGTGATTGGACTTGTAAAAAAATTCTACTGGTTTCAATATGGAAAGTGAATACAGTAAGAAAGTGAATCGTAAGATTATTTCTGGGTTTTGATGCTCTTGAATTCAAGCTTTCAAACAATTATTTATCCTCGGCATGACACTTTGTGAGCAAATAGGAGCAATTGCTTAATTCTATGGCTCATAAGCTTCAGTTTGATATGTGATTTATCCATTTCATTTTCAGTTCGGAGATGGTCCTTAAAGCACGTAACAAACGTTCTCAAAAACGGTCCCTGCAAGGCCTAAATAAAAACAAAAGCATGGTATAGTTGAATTAAATACTTACTGCACTGCAAGATACTATGTTTTTCATGATATGGATGTGACAATTAATTGTTTGCGTAAATGTAACGTTAAAATAACGTTTCGTTGATTGCTCTCTGTATTTCTCTTAAAATTACACCTGTCCCTGATAACCCACTGGGTTGGTTGTATACGGAAATTAGATGGCATCTGTTACTCTCTTCGTTGCTTGGCAACCGGGATATGATGGTGGGCTTCATCAAACATTTCACCCGCACTCATATACAAGCAGCATTGCAATATGAGATTTAAAAAAAAGGATGAGTGAGTTTTAGTATCCAAATTAGTGGACGCAGTTCAAATGTACGTTTCCCCCACCTTTTTATACTAGAGACACTATGCTAAGCAATTATATGAGACGAAATATCTAGGATATAACTCTTTAAATGTATCATTTAAACAATCTACTACACTCCCTTTAGTGTCTTCGCAATGAAAATTGTAATATGTTGATGATTTTGAGATCTATTTTCACGATCATATGATACCAGAACGTATCAGAAAGTTTTCGCATCTAAGAATCAATGCTATGTTTTAAAAGAAGGATTTTTAAAAATGATTTAAAACATAATTGTCATGAAAAGAAAGTGGGTAGTTAGAGAGAGATTTATTTTGAAAAAAAAATATCTCAAATACAGGGGTTCAGTGCTGGCTGAATCGTAATAAAAAGAAAAGGGCGGCTATTACTTTCACTTTTTTATTCTCTAATTTTGTGTTAACAGTGTTGGATGCATAAATTTCCAAGAACTCAGCCAAGTCTATCATATGAGAAATATTTCTAGCTGGGGGGGGGGGGGGGGGGGGGGGTTGAATCAAAGCAATGGAAATGCCAACTTAAATAAAAGAAAAAAAATTGTAATCCAGCCTTTTATATTCAATATGAACTAGGGAAGCAATAACAACTCATACTTATAAAATGCAGTGAAGACCGGACAAACTAAGATAATGTAAAACTTTATGTCCTGTGTTAAGTACACGATATATTTTACTTGCCCATTTGGGGTAGCGACAGGTTGTCACGTTCTATGTTCATAAATGAGCGTAAAAACCAGGAAATAACCCAACAAAACACAACAAAGCTTTAAATACCCTGTTTACTAAAACCCAGTTATTATTTCTGTAGCGTTTAATGGGGGCTTTTGTCTTTAATTAGTTCACTGCAATAGTATTAGTATTAGATGTTTGTTTACTTATTTTATTTAAGCATACTATAACATGTGCATTATGTGTAACTGTTTGGGGGAATTTCATTTGTACATTGACTAAAAATATATATCTAGAATGATAAAACCATATCAAAAATACCTGCAAATAAGTAACATGTAAAACAATCCATGAAGTAGGCCTAATTGGAAAACAAAGATACAATAAAGCACAAACTTAGGGGGAAATATATATATACGTCGGAAATGAGTACCTATACTTCTTTTAATTTCAATATAGATGCAAGTGAAATAAATAGCGCCTTCTATCGTTTTGACATGAAAACGAGATGCCCCATATCTCGAAGAGTGATCAAGATATAGTTTCGATTATCGCAAAAAAACATAAAGAAAATATTCAACCAAATCTCATTTCGTCATGGGTGGCAACCGATAAATGCTCTATGTTCATAGTATAATACTTTCGAAGGCACTGGAGTAAATTGATTACTTGATCGTGTTTGCTTTTCTCCTATAAGGAAATGAGTCGAAATCATGTCCCATTTACACTAGGAATGGGGTCGCATATTCAAATAGTCTTTGTGTTGACCATCCTCGCGTGCGTTAAGGGTAAGATGATCTTTTATAAGATTTTGTTTCTATCCATGCAGGGATTAATTGACCTTCTAGTACCAAAAAGAAATTCCCTTATATACTTCTTAGAAGCTCAGAAATGTCACGCGTTGGAAAGCAATCCCGTAAGTTTCAGAAGGCATTGCAACTTGAAATTTTAGGGTATTATGAAGGCAAAATCAAATAACATTTAGGTATCATCCATATTAATTTTTTTTTTGGTTTTGTTTTTCACTCTGTTTTTGTTCTCTTTCGTGTAATGTGCAACTATGATGACAGACGTAATTACACATTTAGATGATTTTTGCAGGTAGCCGTGGGGACTTACACGCATCCATCGCCAATGATGCCCTTCCTGTCATTGGGGAAGATATTGAACTTGTTTGCGTCTATTCGTCTCTCCCCAGCGAATTCCTTATGACATGGTGGAGAAACGATATCGGGACCCTGGCTTCTTTTGAATGCTCCAGAGATAAATCAACTTGTGAGCAGAATTATTTGATTTCAGCTACGCTCACTGTGACGACTGATTCTAGACACAGTAATCTAACAATCAAGGATTTAACAGTGGATGATGGTGGTATATATAAGTGCCAAGTGGTCAGCATCGGTGGTTTGGAAACAGATGCAGTAGAACTTGAAGTTTTGTCGAGAGGTGAATACTTTTCCTAAAATTTCGCTATAACATTAATCGCTATCGAGTAAGAATTCCGTTTTGAAATATGTTCCATATAAATTTAGGTACAATTTTTTTATGTAAGAATGTCAAGCGTATAAATTTTGGGCACGTTATGAAAATTCAATTTGGTTCGTTTTTGTTTTATTGTCTGCTTCAACTGTCATCATATTCAGCTCTTTATTTAGTTATTAATTCAATTTTATTTCACCTCAACTGGGCGTTGTGGCGTGCGCCTGTAATCCAGCTACCATTGGAAGTTATAAACTGATTCAGCGGACCCAGGTTCGAGACTGAGTCACGTCTATCGGATGGTGACGTTAAAGGTCGGTCCCAGACGTCAATAATCATATATGATTGATACACGTCTGTAAAAACTAATTACACACACACACACACACACCTCCATGGGGTCAATTCATCACTTTTATAATCTTCTCTCTCTCTCTCTCTCTCCGGTCATATTAAGCCCCACCAAATGGAATTTTCATCAGTGACCGAAGCTCTCAGGAGTATTACACAACTAGCTGTCAAATCAACTAATATAATAAAAACATCAAAGAAGTCTGTTCTTGATCTCGTATTCATATTAGTTTTCAACAATTTTTTTGTATTTTCCTTTACTTCTTTTATACAAAAATGATCAAAACCACTCGAAAAGTATATAGTCCACATGTAACAATGTTTTGGGTAGATATAATTGTTGGAATATTAATTTATTTTTCAATACGGTTTTTTTTTCTTCAATTTGCCAGCCCCACCTACTGATGTAGTCATCAGCGATAATCGGTCTTCATTGCGATATCCCGATAACTCATACATTTCCATGGAAAGAGGTGAACCACACGAAATTGCCTGTACAGTACGAGAGGCACGCCCACCGGCTATAATACAATTGCACATCGATTCTGATGATGTCCAGATTATGGGTCAGTCCAATGTGGTTGAAGGAAAAAGCTATAGGTCCTGGAGTGTAGCCACAATAACTCCTACTATAGAAGATCATAACAAAATCATTCGTTGTCTCGTGTCCCATCAGACGCTGCAAAATGTCCTTCAAGCAACCATCGGTATCTACATTCCAGGTAAATTTCTTTCAGAAGTAAACGGAGATTCATCAAAATAATATAACTTGCATAAACCTATCCTTGTTCTTGGTATACATGTAGTTGTAATTTATATTTATACATGATTAATTCAACATGCCAAGTCTTCTAATCAGAATTTCTGAGATTGGAGATTTACAAAAAAACTGGTTCAATCAAAATCTCTCTTTTTTTTCAACAACAAACTGAGGCAGCTACGGGACCAGATCTAAATTCCTCAAGATACAGTTTCCTACAGGGCTCCACGTATTCTGCATGGAGGGGTAGTTTGCCTTTAACCACATTTTGTACGTCTTTCATCAACTTTCAAATCAATTGTAATTGTTTCCCTATTTTAGTCCTACCAACAGAATTACAGCTTTTTGCTTCTTCAAACACAACAAAATAAAACAGGATTCCAGAGTCTCGTCGCAGTGGATTTCACATTTACAAGCTGCTTTTAACAAATTGTCTGCATAAAAGTATTAACCTAATGGTTCTTACAGGGAGCGTGGCTTCAAAACCGTGATTCACCATAGCAATAAGGGAGAAAATTGTACACTTTTATCGTTGTAGTTTATGTTCAGTATTCACTTCAGTTAGGTTCAGGCCATTCTTCCCAGGGCAAAAATAAAACGCTTAAATGTAAGTGAGTTTAATAATATGAATATCGGCATCAGTTATTATTGCATATCCGAAAGCGTTTTCACTTCCTCCTTTTTATTCATTGATACGGACACAATTTAAACAGAATAAAGTTTAAAAAAAAACAACAACATACATGCGTTATCATTTAAAAAATGTATCTTCTGATCAGTTTAATCATTATGTAACGTTGTGGTGTGGTGTTTCGAAAATCCGTAATTTCAGTTTAGATTCATTCCACATACTACATCAAAATTAAGATATTAGATATACTTCCGAATGTTACTCTTTATCACCAGTCAAAAAAAAATTAGCACCAATCAACCTCCTTCACGCATGCTCGATTGTAACACAAATATTCAACCTTTTTCGAATAAGGAAAATGCTTAAACATCCCAAAGTCTTGTTAAAAGGTCTTAATAACCTACATCAATTCCTTTCATGTTATTTACCATTGATCAACCCCCAAATAAAGTTACCCCGGATACACCGTCCGATTTTGTTGTCGACCAAACCAGACATTATCTCCAACTCTCTACGTTGCTTGGCAACCTAGATTCTAAGGTGTGTCACACACACACACAAAAAAATGATTCTTGACTATTGTAAAAACGATCGATATACATAACGATTTTCCAGTTATATGATATATATATATATACAAAACCATACCCACCCTCCAGGTATGATTATAATAACAGTCTTCTAGATAAATGCATGACAATCTTTCATTTGTAAGGGAAACAATTTATCAAGTAAAAGTGAAATCACCTTCCAATTGTAAGTAAGACCATCAACCGGGTATAAGTAGTCCCGCCAAGCGGTCATTCCGACCGTATCATGACCATGCGCTGCGCCTCCCTCTGAAAAACAAGCAGTACGCCACACTTTTCAGTGTTTACGCTTCAACTCTCCAAGCTGAACCTGCAGAAAAAGACAAGTTCTACTCGGAGCTCCGCACCCGTCTCCAAAGCGCCTCTGCAGGCGACAAAGTGATGATCCTTGGTGATTTCAACGCCAGAGTCGGCCAAGATGCAGATGCCTGGAAAGGAGTACTTGGCAGACATGGCGTTGGTAACTGCAACGACAACGGGCGCTTGCTGTTGGAGCTTTGCACTGAGCAACAACTTGCAAACATTGGCACCTCATAGACTACATTCTAGTGCGCCAGCGAGACCTCAAAGACGTCCTCCACACCAGAGTGATGCCCAGTGCAGAATGTCACATTGACCATCGCCTAGTGCGCCTAGTGCGCTGCAAACTCAAGCTGCACTTCAAACCCAAATTGAGAAAGGGAGGGCCCTCCAAGAAAAAGTTCAATCAAGCTTGAAAACGACGACTGCCTAGAAGACCACTCTCCTGAAACACTCTGGGATCAACTAAAGACCAACCTCGCAGAGAGAACTCAGCTATGCGCAGACACTGGTGACTACTGGTGGCTTTTATGAAGCCCTCAGGCAGTATACGGCCCTACTCACCAGGTCCAGAGTCCCTTACGCAGTGAGGACGGACAGGCCCTCTTCACGGCCGGGGCTTCAATTCTGAGCCGTTGGTCTGAGCACTTCCAGGCCCCCTTCAGCGCTGACAGAAGCGTCCAGGACCCAGCAGTCCTCTGCATCCCCCATCAACCACTCAAAGCGGAACTGGACGAACCACCAATTATGGAAGAACTTACCAAAGCCATAGGGCAGTTTAAGAGTGGCAAAGCAGCAGGAGTTGACGTTATCCCACCAGAGATCTGGAAAGATGTAGGACCAGCACTACACAGCAAGCTGCATGAACTTCTTCTCTGCTGTTGGGAGCAGGACAGCCCGCCAAGAGACCTCCGTGATGCAGTCATGGTCACGCTGTATAAAAACAAAGGAAAAAAGTCTGACTGCTCCAACTACCGGGGGTTAACTCTGCTCTCCATCGCACTAGAAATCCTCGCTCGAGTGCTCCTGAACAGATTGTACCCACCAAGACAAATGCCGGGAGCAGAACAAAGGACTGTATGTGACGTTCCTGGACCTGAGGAAAGCATTCGACACAGTGAGCAGAAAGGGGTTGTGGACGATCATGGAGCAACTTGCCTGACACCAAAGTTCCTCATCATGGTCATCCAACTTCATGAAGATCAACGCTGCCAAGTCAGATTAAACAGCGACCTATCTGAACCCTTCCCCATCGTCAACGGCGTGAAACAGTGTTACGTCCTGGCACCGACCCTGTTCAGTATCTTCTTCAGCATGATGCTCAAGCAGAAGACCTCGACGATGACGATGCCGTGTATATCCGCTACCTCCTTGATGGCAGTCTGTTCAATCTCAGGAGACTGCAGGCCCACACAAGGACGCTTGAGCAGCTGATCCGTGACCTTCTCTTCGCCGACGACCCTGCCCTCGCCGCCCACACTGAAAGAGCCCTGCAGCACCTAACATCCTGCTTTGTGCAGCCTGCACCCCGGGAGGAGTACCGCCCATTGGCGAGACTGAGTTGAAAGCAGTTCACCAGTTTACCTACCTGGGGTGCACCATCACATCAGATGCCAAGATCGACAGGGAAGTAGACAACGAACTGGCCAAGGCAAACAGCGATTTTGGCACCTGAAGAAGGGCACGAAGATCAGCGTCTATAGAGCCGTTGTACTCCCCACCCTGATGTACGGCTCTGAGTCATGGGTAACATACCGTCACCACCAACGACTCCTTGAGCGTTTCCACCAGCGCTGTCTCCGCACCATCCTCAACATACATTGGAGCGACTATGTCACAAAACGTTGATGTTCTCGGCCAGGCGGATATCACCAGCATTGAGGCCATGCTGCTGAAGTCACACCTAAGATAGGTGGGGCACGTCTCCAGAATGGAAGACCACCGCCTGCCCAAGATAGCCCTGTACGGTCAACTCTCCACTGGTCACCCTGACAGAGGGGCACCGAAGAAACGTTACAAAGACTCCCTCAAAAAGTCACTCGACGCCTGCCCCATTGACCACCGCCAGTGGACAACACTTGCAGATGACCGGCAGGCCTGGCGCCACACCGTTCACCAGGCAGTCTCTTCCTTTGAGGACTCCCGCAGGGCCAACCTGAGGGAAAAATAAGATGGATATCCCAACAATTCAGTTGTAACAATGACAGCTGATAAGCCGTATAATATCACATGCGTATCGGAGGGTGCAAGGCCTCCTGGTGTACTTGCATGGGAATTGCCAGACGATGTAGTTGTCGTTTACAAAAACCAGTCTGATGTCCTACAAAGAGACAGCTATGTCTCCCGGAAAATGGCTTCCATACTACCTAGCAGTTATGACGATGGAAATACCATCCGTTGTATGGCATCACATCAGGAACTTGCAAATAGTATTCTGTCTTCAGTTTACTTCAATGTTCAATGTAAATTTTTATTTTTATTTTTTTAACAAATGATTCTATCAGATAATGTCCACTTTCCTTCAAGGTTGTAGGAAATTCCTTTCGGAACATTTTTACAGAGGTCCCTTGTATTTTCGTCTCAGGTGTTGAAACATAAGCTGTGATCTGTAAGATGTGACAAAGAATAACTACGTGACTGCCCCCAAATCATTGAATGGTTTCTAAAGTAGGCGAACTCTCAGTTGAATTATGAGAATGGTCAGAATTAATTCAAAAATTAATAGCTCCAAATACCCTATGCAATACGTTTTATAGAAAAAGTTAACATGGATTTACAGTGTACGGGATTAATTAGTGTCTTCTGCTCTTGGTACAAAGTTAAACGCCATATTAATGGATAACTAACTTCCATTTCACAAAATTATACATTTTGTATAGCATTCTTTTGAAACGGGACCACTAGTAGGATGTAACGCCTTTGAGTAATTTTACAAAAACGCACACTTATTTCAGAAGTGAATTAAATAATTGTAATCGATATATTCAACAGACAGCCCAGATCCACCTTATAACCTTTCAGTCAAACCCTATCAGACGACAGCTTTAACTTTCTTCGTTGCCTGGTAACCTGCCTTCTTCGGTGGGTTCAATATGCCTAATGACACGGAAGAATGAGAACAAGGCAATAATCACTTTTCTTTCCTAAAACACTTTGCAAACTATAAAGAAATCCCATTACCATGAGATTATATTGATTGGATGGAAGTAGATCAATCGAAAGGTTTAAGACCTATGGTACCTTATTAACGGGACATGTTGTTATATGATGGCATTTGTGGCCCCTCTTCATATTAATAGAGGAAATATAAGTCTTGAACTCTTACTTGAAACGAATTAAAACCTAATTCCCCCTCCTGCTGTAGTCACATGCTGTTTTCTTATGATCATTAGTTAATTTATCACAGTATCACACTGTATAACCGGAATTCATGATAAAAGGCTATTGTGCAGGGTTTTTTTTTGTTAAGACTTAATAGCCCATTCAACGTGTTTAAACGTACTCAGTTTCAAACTGCACAGTTAGAATACAATTTCTATCTTTCCACAGTGTTTTTCAGAGACCCACCGCTTTTTTGTTAAGTATCACATGTAGGCACACATTTAACATTAACTCGCCAGCCAAAATTATAATGCAAATACATTTTTGTCACGGAAAAAGTTTTAAAAAATAAATTATAATGTTACGATGGAGCAAATAATTGGGAGAAGAAGAAATTTACTGAAATGAATTATATCAAACAAAATTGTTGTATGTAAACATAACTTAAAAACCACAAAGTATTTTTTTTATAACAATAAAAAACGATGTGAAGTAAGAGGAAATAATGAAAGATAAATAATAGTTATTGAACACTTATATACACGTACATGCATATTTGTGTTAACAAAACAAGGATAAATTCGTGCAAAGGATTTTGTGAATGTTTGGCTGTCTTGCTATTTTAGCAAGTTGGTGTGTCATTTCTCTTTATAAATATAATCATGTGCCATAATGATGTAATTCTATATGACAAAAAGATACGTTTCTCTATTAATTAATGTATGATGACACACACAAAAAGAATCGATGCGAATGATGTTCTGGCTGTTTGGCTTTCTTGCTTTTTCGTGTGTGGAGTATGTGGTGTGTGTGGTATACCTGTTTTTATTATCGCCTAAGCACAATAAATGGATATAAATGGTCATGAGTTAGTACATATAACTGTTTAAGAATGACATAAAAAATGAATTCCTGTCAAGAGTTTCCTGGCTATTTAGCTGTCACCTTTGGGGGGTTTTTGTGCATGTGGGTGGGCAGGAGTGAGTGGTATCATCATCATCACTGGCCTATCCCGTCGTGGACGACGATGAGGTCAGCTTCCTCTTGGCCCGTCGTTCTTCACAGAAATTGATGTAGGATGTGGCGGCGATTTCTTTCCCACGTTTGATGGACGATCTCCAGTGTCTTCTGTCTACTGCAGAGTCTTCCCATGAGTCAGAGGGGATGTCGAAGGCAGCAAGGTCACGCTTCAGGACATCTTTGTATCGCAGCTTGGGACGTCCGCGAGGTCGTGGGACGTTTGCTAGTTCGCCGTACAGGACTTGTTTGGGTAGGCGACTGTCATCCATCCGATGAACATGTCCAACCCAGCGAAGTCGGCGTGCACGAAGGATTGTGTACATGTCCGTGGCACCTGTACGTGTCAATACTACGGTATTGGGGATGTGATCCTTCCAGGAGATTCCAAGGACGGAACGCAGGCATCTGAAGTGGAAGGCGTTAAGGCGGTGTTCTTGTTTGCGGTATGTCGTCCAGGACTCACATCCATACAGAAGAATACTCAGAACACAGGCTTCATAGACTTTCACCTTTAGCCTTACTGACAGGTTTTTGTTGTTCCAGACTCGAGAGCGTAATCTGCCAAAGGTCGTAGCTGCTTTACCCAGGCGTGTGTCCAACTCCTTTTCCAGGGAGCCATTGTTGGAGATGGTGGAGCCCAAGTAGGTGAAGTTCTGGACCACTGTGAGAGGCGTGCTATCGATCAGTACCACTGGTGCATCTTCAGTGTTTTGGCCGAGTACTACTGTCTTTCCGAGGCTGATCTTCATGCGGAAATCTTGACAGGCAGCTGAGAAGGAGGTGCACATTGACTGAAGCTCTTCCAGTGAGTGTGATGCGATTGCAGCGTCATCCGCATATAGGAGTTCCCGTATCAGTACCTTTGATACCTTGGTTTTGGCTCTGAGACGGGCGAGGTTGAACAGTTTACCGTCACTCCGGGTGTGCATCAAGATACCAGAAGGTTCAGGGAAGGCGCGGCGAATCAGGGCTGAAAAGAAGATCCCGAAAATATATTCTCTGTATATTATCGGTTAGCACAGTAAACATATACATGCCATAAAAATTAAATTATATATATATATATATATACATTAAACATATCCGTCTGGCACAAATAGTGCGTTCATGCAAGTGATATCTTGATGTTAGCTGTAGAAGTTTGAATATGTGGGTGAACGTGGGAGTTTGTTGTATAACTTTATAATTTATCCCAACAGAGGTAGGTTACAGACGCTCAAGGTCACCCTAATTAATTCCAACACCCACTAGATTTTTTTTTTTTGAAAAGACGGATGTTTTGTAAAATATTTGTATATTCCTCCCCCTCCCCCTCTTAAAAAAAGAAAACAATAATTATCAAATAGTTGTTGTTCTGTATTCCAGACCAGTCCTGTATTTTCTTTCATATGCCTTTGAATTTATCGGGTTATAAATGCAAAAAACAATCTTATCTTAGAGGATCTGTTGTCATGTTCAATTTCATCTTCTTTTTCAATTGATTGGAATGAACAAATTAATGTGTATATGACGACCGTAAGAAAGCAATACCCAATTACACGTCAATAATTTTTGGACTTTGTCACTTTGCCACATTGTCTGAAAAAAGCGCCCCTACTGTTCGAACTATTTTAACATGATTGTTTTAATTCAGAAGCGATGGCTCGGTAAAGTTTGTGAAACTGATTTGGTATCAGAAGGACATATCATAGAAGAGCCTATATCCATCATTATATTGCTTTCACTTCGCAGTATATTAACCACGATCCTCCCATGTTTGTTCAGTCAACGGAATCATGTTTCTCTTTACGCTTTGTTTGCCTTGCTTTGCGATGATTCTACGCGTGATGTATTAATACGTACAAAAATACTTATTCTAATGGCATTATTACGGTTTGATTAGTGAACTATGATGGTGATCTGTGTCGAAGTTCTTCTTTATCTCGCCTTTATAATTTACATTTCCGGTAAGTTTGAATTTTTTCACACTTAATTCATGAAAATATTAGAGGTATAGTTGCAGAATGTGAAAAGTGTGTCAGTGTACCTGTATGTAAGTAGAACATAAATGCAGCGAATAAACAACACTGGCAACAATTTGTTTGATTCGTATTTTTAAAGTGTTGTATATTCGGTAACCATGTAGCATTATACTTCTTTACTCACAAAGATTGTTTGAAGTGGATTTATAGAAAATTATAATTTTACGCAAAATAAATGTCAACTGCATTTTAAAGCCTAAAGTGTTATCGATATTTAGACCTTGCTCTACCATGAACATTTTGAAGACTATTTGGATGGAAAAAAGTCATTTATCAAGGTTTTATATGTGTTTAATTAGCAGAATGTGCATTTGATGCATGCTATTAGCAATGTACTATGTGTAGGCCTCTCTATAATTATCTGTAATTCACCCTGTGCAGGATACCATGCATTTGAAGTGTATATTCAGACTTACAACTCTCTACCAGTCATTGGGGAAGATTACACCTTGGTTTGCACCTTCACGCCGAAAACTAGGAATCGGAAAGTAATTTGGGAGAGTGGTAGCAGTCAAACTCTGGCCATTCACTATTGTGATCCATATTATTCTTGTTGGCATAACGTTTATGACCAATCGAAGTTCAGTTTACTGGGAGACTCCTACAGTGTGAATCTCACAATTAAAGCAATCAACGCGGATGATAGCGACAATTACAAGTGCACAGTTAATAGTACATTAGGGACAGAACAAACAGGATCAAGTGGGTTACGAGTGACACCAATGTTACCAGGTATAGTATTAATTAGATTTCAACAATGAAAGAAGAATTCGGTATATTTTACCCGATTCTTTTTTTTTTTGGTGTTTGTATTTATACATCAGAAAATTAGAACAGAGCATTCTGAAATGCATACCAGGCAACTCGTCCGTGACAGATGATCATTCCTTTACTGCCTAAGTTGAATTAAATAAATCTCCAATTCCGTCATCAAAGAAATCACCGCAATAAACTTAAACTAATATACAAACTTTACTCCTAATCATTGGATTTTTCTTTCGATATAGGGCTTATATTAATTTTACGAGATAGTCTTGTGACTAATATGAAAAAAGAAATCTTTGCAAGATCGTGGTTAAAGTAACCTTTAGTTTCATGACAAGGATTGTATATGATCATATTTGGTCAAGTATGATTCCAATGCTCTGTTATTCTCTCATGCATAATTTCATTTTACCAGCTCCACCCCGTTGGATCTTTATTAGTGGTGTTGGGTCAAGAGCTTACCGAAATAACACACCTGTGACGATGATAGCTGGTGAGTCCTATGACATCACATGTGAGTCAAAGGGTGCCAGACCTCCAGCAGTACTGAAGTGGCGAATTTCAGATGATGTATCTGTCGGTTTTAGAAATCAGTCTAATATTGTGCAAGACGGGGGCTATTCCTCTCGAATGGTTGCTACAATCATGCCCTCGAGGAATGATCAAGGAAAGAGGCTCCGCTGTGTGGCAACACATCCGGGACTGGACAATAATCTTCAATGTTTGGTTTACATGAATGTTCAAGGTAGGGATTTTCATTGTGTAGAGTTCTTTTTTCACGGCCCGATGGTGTAAACCTTGTACTCATATAATAAATATGCGTTACTGAACATAGCAATTCGTTACTCTTTTCACGAAGTGACGGTAATGATGAAAATCGCATATTTTTTTTCAATTTGTAATTGATTAAGTCCCTTACGTTTTACACACGAGGGGCGGAGATCCATCACTTCGTGAAAACAAAATCAACGCCGGTCCTTGAATGTATATTTTCACGAAATCACGGTTATGTTTACAGTTCATTTCCCCCCAGAATATAATTATATAAAAATATATAAAAATTTATTCACCCTTCATACATTAAAGAGGTTGAGATTCTGGTTTAAAACTTTGAAAGCCTATTTATTCAAAACTAACTTTCTTTTAGTTGCGCGCTCATCAGTCACTTCCTCTTCTTACTTTTAACCGATCGGTCCACTAAGATCCCTAAAATTAAATATTCAGTACCTATTTACAAATGTATTTTTAGGTAACTTACATTGTTTTTTACGTATTATTCTGCCATAAGGCCTACCTACAAAAACAGATATAGCTATGCTAAAGCAGTACCCAACTTTTGTTGTTGTTGTTGATAACGTTATTTTGTTTATTCTTCTTTCTATAATAAAGTTCGACCAACCAGCATGCTTCTGTTACCATCTGGAGATAACCAAGAATACGAAACTGGACCAACAGTCATTTCCGTACAAGAAAATTCATCGATTTCAATCACTTGTAAAAGTATTGGCTCCCTACCAGCAGTTGAATTAGCATGGAGACTTGGTGATATTAATAGTCCTCCCCGTAACAACAACAGTTCAAGTTACCCCAGTGCTTTGAATGAAGGATTGTTCGACACCAAAATAACTATCACAATACGTCCTAAGAGAAAGCATCATAGGATGTTACTTCACTGCTTTGCCCTTTGGGGAAAATTTGTTGAAGGACAGGTAGCCGCCAAATTAATCGTTAACGGTGAGTTTCCTTTTCTTTTTCTATTTTCTTTTAAGTATTTGGGCTACTATTACTACAACTGTAACATGATAACAGAATGTTACAGTCCATTTGCACTTAACTCTTACTGTGCCAAGGGTTTTAGCTCTCTTAAAAGATTTACCAAAATGTGACCAATGCTTACTTTTCAAATGTCTGCACCTCATTAACCATCTATTATTTCACAAAATGTTTTGTATATAAATTGGAGGAAATTTATTACCATTTCTTATGATACCAAACATTATTACTTTACCCAACTGTATGGATAACAAATATTGAAAATTACATTTGAGTTTCATTTTGCTCCATTATTTGTTGGTTTCTTATTTGTTTACTATTGTTTACTGTTGAAATAAGGTAATATCTTTTTATAAATCTGCAATTTTCTCTGAAAAATTCTGTGGTAGCATATAATTATAATCATATATTTAGAATGCTTCATTTATGCTCAAACTTTTGATCTTCATTGACCACCATGTACCTTTCATGTGGTCGAGCCATTGATGAATGAAAATGACAAGGCTATCTGTCACATATATGTGACATCGGCACTGAAAGATTTAAATTGACATGATTTATTCAATGTAAAATTCATTACAGATGAAAGCTGAATTAAAGGGTTGCTGTGGTCATACGAATATTTGTATGCAGCTAGGATGTATATAATTTACAGAAACAAAAAAAACTTTACCCGGCACTCCAAAGGTGAACGGTTAAGGACTCTTTTAAGGAGCTTGAAAAAAATTAACGAGAACATGAACGATCGACGAGCATTATCGCTTTGTTGACTGATATGTGCTGCAAAACACTCAGGGGCGAAAGGACCCGATTTTCTAAATTGTTCATATGCCGTCATCCTCTAATCATCCTCTAACTAAATGAAACAACAAATGATTAATATTTAGGACACAAAATATATTTATCGAAACAAACATTGATTTGAGGCGTAACTCATGGAGGATATACAACAAATGTAAAACAAGAAATGATTGATACTACGCAAATTGTTTTTATCGTATTGAAAATTGATTTGGCGCTTAACTTAAAGAGAATCTACAAACCAGAAAAAAATAATAATACAGTAGGTATACGAAGCAAGGTAAATTTATCGAAACGAACATTGAATTTTGGCTTATATTACGGAGATTCTATAATCCAAACGAAAAAAAGGATGCATGAAATATACAGTTCAAAATATTTTCATTTATTCGAAACTTGATTTTCTACAACGCAATACTAAGCAATATTACGACTCCTTTGTTCAAAAGTTTGCGAATCCTTAATGTATATGATTTGTCAATTTCTACTTTCATGTTTGATTTGTATAGCAACAACTTGCCTCATACTTTAATAAATTACTGTGACACTGTACAGCATAATTCCTCCACAAGGCAAAAGGAAAGTGGACAATTGGGTTTACCAGAATTCAGAACAACGCAAGGTCAATTTTAATTGTCTTTCATTGGTCGTGAATTTTGGAATAGATTACCTTTTAAAATCAGATTAACCAGGTCTAGAAGTATGTTTCGGAATTCTGTTACGACACCTATGCTGAGTAAATCATAAAGGAAAACGTTCATGTACATAGTCTGTATAATCTACAAGAAATGTATTTAACATCATTACTTTCTACGTTTTATTCTTCATTGTTAACTATTATTATTTTTAATTTGGGTAATAATTGAACTTTACCAAAAATACTGGGGTTTTTTGTGGGTCAGGCTCGACTCGCAAATGTGCTATTATCTGGCCCCTTTTACCAACCAATGCTTGTCTTCATTTATATGTAAATATTGTATAAAAAATGTATTGTAATTAAATGTTGGTGGCAATAAATAAATAAACAAAATAAAATCAGGATTCATATTTAGGGTGGCAGTGAAGACGTTCAGGGATCAGGAGTTGGTCTTGCGGTAACGTCTACGGGAAACTTTATGTATGACTTTGACTTTGGTCTGACACAGGTTCGAATATCAGTCACGTCTTTCGGATGGGGACGTTAAAGGTCGGTCCCAGATGTAAATAATCATATCTGATTGATACACCTGTCAAAACTGAAAGCACACACAAGTTCCTGAATCGACAAATCATTATGTGAGCTATCGTGGTCGATCGCCTAGTCTTTGCTCAAGTGTTATTCATATCATTTTCTTTGGGTATTTTATTTTTAAACACAGCAATATCTCCTGTATGCTGTCGCCGTTGAATATTGTGTTAAGTTTTCTGCGGTTGATTTTATGTAAGCAAACTATACACAAATTAATTTGTTCATGACTCAGGTAAGCTTTAGAATTCTTTCGCATTAGAAATAATTATATAGTAAATTTGAGTATAAATTAGAAATAATTACATAGTAAATGTGAGTATAAATTAAACATAAATGATCAACTTGAATAAGTGTCATATACCACAGTATTGAATACAAAGTAGGTATAGGTATTTGTATTCCTGTTCATCACTAGAAATCTCAAAATAAGATGATAAATTACGTGTCATTATCTATCCACCCTATTACCAAGAGTATACCCATAATGTCATATCCAAGAGCTTCTATTTTTACACTTGCTCGTGTGATCCTATACGGATTTAGCAATAACCGACTACGCTATTTGTATTTAAAGGCCCACCAGATGATGTTACAATGATTACCCAAAATGATCTTCACGACGGTATACAAACAAATGTAAGTTGCAGAGCTATGAATGGATACCCTGCACTGCATATACATTGGTACGTTGGATCAAGAAATTTGACGGATGATTCGTCTCTTGAAGCTTCATTAAATGTAAATGGTCGATATGATGCTACAAGCACCGTCGTCATCATACCGAAGATATTTGAACATGGGAAACATGTAATCTTTATGGCAGTTCAACCTACAACACTTTCATTGTGGTTAGTCAATGCTAGCATTGTTCTGAACATTTCATGTGAGTATCCAAACTTTTTTTTCCCTCTATATTTCTTCATCTGTCATTCTCCATCTACAACACAAGCACAATTTCGAATTCCATCCCATAATTATGCCCATCATAGGGATGGGTATAATTATCACCTTTTCGTTAATTTCTTGTAGCCCATTTTTCAATACCTAACTCCCTCTTCCTAATCCGATACCTCTCCATCTTTTTTGTTACCTCTTTTCTCTCAAACATGCATTTCAATGTTTCTCTTAATCACAGACGAACCCGTTGTATTCATCTCTTCTCGACGTCTTACATCAAATTAACTACCCATTGGGTTTGTACTTACATGTACATCATACGCCAACCCTCAGCCGTTTATGTTACAGTGGTTCTGCAACTAAACGAAATTGGATAAAGAAGTTAATTTTGTGACCCTGCATGTGACTGTTCAAGAAGGTGAAACCCTGACTTTCAGTGAGATGATTATAGGGAATCCGTTCAAAGATCCCTGCGAGTACAAATGCGTTGCTCTTTCGAGATATGGTTCTAGTAGTGCGGTCTTCAATTCCACATTTTTCTTTTATCTTTAGACTCATTTGAATCTTGCCAATCGGATTTTCTTTCTACATAACTTATTGAAATTGTGAGGTGAAAAGATATGGTATATCGGGAATGAAAGGTTAATTAAAATTGTTGTTTCAAAAGATTGCAATTTCAGTTTCGACGCTTTTACAAACTACATCGAAATTAAAATATTTAACCAATAATATATTACAGATGGCGTTCCTGCTACCGAAAATGAATGCAAAGGATTACAATTGAATCACCGAATTACCTTGAGTCTTTGATGACACATGTTCCAAGCCTCAAAGGTAGACATAAGCTATTTATTATTTTTTTTTTTTTTGCAGTCTTACGATGGGCAGTAAAATTGGAGAATCGATAAACAGGCACATAAAGGAAATAAATAATTTTCAGTTCTTGATTAATCAGGATCACATTCTGAAATTAGCATGCCTCAACATGGCGAACATAGACTAGAGATGGTCGAAACGTTTCCCTTTTTCAATGGCAGTTTGAATCTCTTTCTGGTTAATTCCAATTATTTTTTTTATATATTGTTATCTTAAAATATTATTTTATAAAATGAAATAACCATCATTAAATTCCGCACGTTGCCAGCCATGTACAATTTTCAAACATCTTCTTTTTTTTCTGTACCCATTTCGGTGGCAGACAATTATCTTTTTAGTAGAATGTCTATAAAAATGTCGTTTATTGTTAGTAATTCCACGTTAAGAAATAGAGAGCTATTCAATGATTTGAGTACTTGCAATAATGTTTCGGAAAGCTCATATTTGTCGTGCATGCTGCAGCGGCTTCATCCTACTTCAAAGACAATTGTGTAGTTGTGACTGCAGCTGTGTATGATACCCCGGCATTAATTTATTCTAATAGCAGGCCCACATCCAGAGAGCCGTGTTATCCGTGATTACCAGTCCGTTATATAATCTTAGAATAGGCAGTCACTCCTTGCATGCTTTCTTAATTTTACTTATTACTTATTTCTACCGAACCTTTACCTTATTTGAGGAAACATTGCAGGGAGAGGCAGTACCCTACCATATTTTTCTAAACGTCTTGTCAGGAAGACAATCGAAACGAATCCCCCCCCCCCCCCCCTCCTTCCTGCAGAGAGAAGCACATGCCCTTTCCTCCGCGCTTCAGGGCCTTGTAGTAGAAGAATGTACTATAAAAAAAGCAATTACATTTAGAATATTACGTATTTGAACCTTGCTTTTCACAGCATTAGAAAGTTTGCTTTATACTGCAAAATTATGGTATCGGGGGGGGGGGGGGGGGGTAAATGAGGGTTTCTACAGTCTTAACATACGCCCCTATTTGCATGCATAGTGATATTAGCGACCATGGGAGAAAATTTAGATCCTGGAATGATGAAAACCTCGTCTCTTACAGTACTAGAAAATTGATCTGAATACTCATAACTTTATGGTCAAACGGAAGTTCCCACATGTTTAGAATAAGTACTATGAAATATACATATTCAGTAAATTGTAGTCATTAGTAAAAAGGCCGTGCCTATCACTGAAATAAAATACAGTAGTCAGGTGATGTATCATTTGGGTCCGTATTTAATGGATAAAAGTCTGCAGCGAATTGTCAAATAGCGCCCCTTGTTGTTGAAACAACTCTAACTTTCAAAACGATGGCATGATCAAGTTTGTGATTCTGACTTGGTGCTAGAAGGACATGTGAAATATATCTTTGAAGACTTCACTTATCATGATACTGCTTTCATTTTCAGCATAGACGCACTTTATCAACGACGAATTCTGTAATACACCGTGTTGCTCTTCTCCTACTGGTTACTTGCCTTTATGATCGTAATATATAGGCCTACAACCGTTACAAGCGCTGCTTGGAAAGTCATGATGAATGATTATAGAATGATGATGTTTTGTGTCGAAGCTCTTCTTTTTCTTGCCATCATTATTTCCAGATCTGGTAAGATTTTTGTATTTATTTTTATATTTTTTTATTTATTTATGTATTTTTTTTTAATCATGATTACTTTATATAAATATTCGAGACTTTATAGCCCAATATTGTGGGAGATGTGTAACTTAGCATTTACGGCGGAAGAAAATGAATTAGTAAAAAAAAAAGATTCTTCATGTGCTATATATCTCTTTATTCTGTAAAATTTTACTTTGATTCCAACTCCTTAAATTATTTCGATGGAACTAGATTTTAGAAAGTATCACATCACTTTTAATTATAAATAGATTCCAATAAAAAATAAAGGAGAATTAATCTCAAAAAATAAAGATGATAGTGTTGAAAGGTGTTATTTATTCCTACTTGTTAGACTATATGGCTTCGCGTCAAAATATACGAGATCGATACGAATCAAGATTTTCTGAGCAAAATATTTCATCTGCTTGCAATATGTATCGTCTGCTAGCAGTACATGGGGGCTGCCATTTTTTTTATGTGTACATGAAGATTTTCTTAATCGAAATGCGCAATTGCCTTTTTCAAAATTAAAAATCCGTTTGAGATTAAAAATATAGAATAGATATGTTAATTTATTTTTAAACTGAAGATTTCCTTATATATTTCTGTTGAAAATCGATATTCGCTTAATAGAAATCTATTTTCTCGATACTGTGACATATGGGACGGAGCAAATTAATTCAAATTTATGGATGCTTCTTCCCTGAGCATCTATAGCGGCAAACTATGCATTCACCTGCTTTCGGATAATGGACTTGAAAAGTCAGAATGCATGCTGCATATATTATGTTCTGCTCTGTTTGGCAAACCAAGAAAATAGATTTTTGTTAAGCAAAACCAGACAATTTAAAAATATCATTATTAAGATTTAATTTTTATAATACATGTAAACACCCACTTTATATTTTCCGTCACATATGGGATTTTAGGTAATGAAGAAAAGCAATTAAGGTCTTGGATTTTAAATATCTTCTTGACTGGAACATTTCTCAATGGTTCATGTACAACTCCAAATCAGCAAGAAAATGGCAACCCCCATGGAATTGAGTAGGAGACGATACCGGGTGTTGGAATATCTTTATTTATACCCTTTTCTGATATCTCATTAGAAAATGATTTAGGCCAATAAGTAGGAACATATTACACCTTCCAATATAAGTAAATTTGTAATTAGGGATTGATTCTCTTTTAAGAAACATGCTTACAACTATCTGGCAAAAGAAAATGTCTCAAGTTAATCTGAGAGGTAAATATCATGCATATTTAGTCATTTTTTTCCAGTGAAAACACGTATTAAAAACTAGTCGAGTTTCAATAAGTTACAGCACTGTCATTATTAGACAACTAGCGTTCACCATTGGCATTTGTATATAGCAGGATATGTATTTCATGTATCCTATCAGCAAGATCGTATTCAGGGCTTTTAGAAAGGGGCGGGGCACGATTCTGTAAAGATCCGATAATCAACGAAAGAAATAGTATCAAAACAATTCAATAATACTTTACGAGCAAAAACAAAATAAAAAATAAAAAATGATAAGGCACTTTGGATGTTTTGACTGAAGGTACCACAATTTTGCTTTTTAACGGGGCATTGGCCGACATGGTTGTTAGGTGTGTGAAATAGGATAGATATCTTTCAAAATAAAACATTGGTTTCGTTTTGCTCTGTGCAAGATACCATGCAATAGAAGTATCTATCCACACATATAACTCTCTACCAGTCATTGGCGCAGATTTTACATTGGCTTGTACCTTCACTCCGCAAACCAGAAATCGGCTGCTAATTTGGAAAATGGGGAACAGCTTCACGTTGGCCACTCACTCTTGTAGGCCATATCCTTCCTGTTTGATGAGCGTTTCTAACCGATCAAAGTTCAGTTTGCTGACAGACTCTTTCACTGGAAATCTAACAATCAAAGCTCTTACCAGGGATGATGCGAACAATTACCAATGCACAGTGAGCAATACAAATGGATCAGCGAACCCAGGATCAAGCAGCATACATGTGACGCCATTGCAACCAGGTAAACTATTTATTTCAACAAAATTTAGTCATTTTAATTTAAGGACGTTAGTTAAAACTAATTCTTGATAGATGATGATGGGTTCCTAATAAGCTCAGCTAAAGTTTTTTCCCGTCTTTTATAAAAGCTGAAATCATTCTGTGAAATTCTAAATAGACCGTTTCCAGATATCGTCATTTACGAAATTAAGAATACATGAAATTTTCAATGTCACACTTAACACTTAACCCAATAGGGATTTTAGGTCAGAGATACATGATATTATCAAGGTCGATTTTAAGTAGTAATCCCTAAAAGATTAATCTTGAAGTAAGCTCATTACAAGAGGTAAAAATTATTAGAATGATTTCAAATGTAGTTTTTTATATTATGAGTATTTCCTTTACTCCAGCTGCACCCCGATGGCTTGTAATTAGTGATCATGGATCAAGTGCATACATCAAGAATGCAAATGTCACAGTCACAGCTGATGAGCAGTATAATGTCACATGTGTTTCGAATGGTGCCAGACCCCCTGCAGTCCTCCATTGGGAATTACCAGATGATGTATCTTTCATTTTAAGGAGTCAGACTAATGTCATACAAAGCAGTAGTTATGACTCTCGAAATGTTGCTACAATCATTCCATCAAAGAATGATCAAGGAAAGAGTATCCGTTGTGTGGCATCACATCATAAACTAACCAATTATCACCAACGTTCAGTTTACATGAATGTCCAAGGTAGGAATACTTCTTGATTACAGTACTTGTTCACTTAGCAACAGTCAACAGTGTACACTTTATAACCATATTGTGCTGATTTAAATTAGAAATGTCAATTTCTTACTGTTCTATTTTTTTTTAAATCAGCTACTTTAATGAGATTCCATAGTTTAAACATGATAACTGCAATACTCAATGAATATTTTCAAACGGTTATTCAGGTGACTCGTATTTGATAAGACCTACTTAAAAAAAATAGTTATCCTCAAAGCATAATCCATTGTTTCCTTCATGCTTTTACATATTTCCCACCTCTCTGTAATATAGTTCATCCGACCAGCATGCTGCTTACACCATCTGGAGATAACAAAGGATACGAAAAGGGGCCAACAATCATTCCTGTACAAGCAAATTCATCGACTTAAATTACTTGTAAAACTATCGGGTCCCGACCAGCAGTTAAATTATCATGGAGGCTTGTTGACATCAATAGTATTCGTCGTAACACAATCCTTTCAAGTTATCGCAATAAGCCAGTTCGGGGTTGCAATCTGAGCATGAGCAGATAAAGGTCATCTGTACCAAATTCTAAAACCCACTGACACTAACATTCGATATGTGCTCATGAATGTCATGTAATCATTATTCAATTATGCACTAATGGTGCATTCCATGATATCCAGGTGGAAGTATTATTTTTAAAGGGGGAAACAAAAGCTATTCATGAGGCTCCTCTATCACTCCCAGAGTTATTTTTCTGAAGTGCACATAAAGGGACCCTCCATGTCTAAAATATCTGTGGATATTTGGGGTCATTTGTACAATCTCAGTACCATCGCTAACCCCGAACTGGCTTATACGTTGGATGATACGTTGTTTGACACCGAAAGTACTATCACAATACGTCCTGAGAGACAGCACCATGGGATGCTCTTTCATTGTTTTGCATCTTTGGGGAGCTTCTTTGATCGACGGGTAGCCAAACTGATTGTTTACAGTGAGTTATATGCTACAACGAGAAGCCTGGGTGATCTACACGACGGTATACAAATCAAGTCAGCCACAGAGCTTGTAATGGATACCCTGCTCCGTCCATCCATTGGTATATTGGATCAAGAAACTTGACAGAGAACTCGTCTCTTACGGTTGAAGTGAATGCGGATGGTCGGTTTGATGCTGCAAGCACCCTAATCCTCATACCGAAGAGGTCTGATCACGGGAATCGTCTTCTCTGTCAAACAGTTCAACCTACAGCACCGTCACTGCGACCAGCGAATGCTACCTTAATTCTGAACATGTCATGTGAGTATCCATTTTTTTTTCTTCAATACAGCTTTATTGAAAGGACAGTATGATGACCCTTCGAAATTTCTGTCAACTCCGCGTGTCATCTATCTATCTTTTCTTTCTTAAATTGTATGCGCAATATTAAAAATGATACACACCCCACCTCTCTTTTGGCATCTACTGCCAAATACTTAAATATCATATATCCACTCCAAACCAAATCCCGTACGCCCCCACCCGGCACCATTTCATGTTATATTCACAACACCCTTTTACCACCTCTTCTCTCTTTAATGCATTTCATTATTTCGCTCAACCGCAGACAAGCCCGTTGTCTTCATATCTTCTCGACGGTTAATGTTAAATAAACAACGAATTGGATTAGTGTTAACATGTTATTCATATGCCAATCCTCCAGTCTTTATCTTTTACTGGCTTTGTAACAACACACAACTTTCCAACGGCACGCGATATCCCCTTCGATGATCGTGGAATGGAATCTTTGACTGCTGCGTTGACGAGATCTAAAAATAGCTCAGCGCTATCCTTAACGCTGGAAGGATCTAAGAATGAGTTCCAGGAATGACATGAAGAAGAGTCTGTAGATGCTCAAAGTCACCTTTATTAACATGTAGAAAGGACCGGAGAAAAGAAGGGACAGGTGCGGGCCGTGGAGAGCGAAGACGCACACTAACTGCTTAGTGGTCATACTCTACAGGATTAGCCATAGTGCTAACATCAACGAGCATGCTCACGGCTAGATCGATGAGTGATTCCACAGGGGCATTTCCGGTTGCCAATCTAGTCGGTTAGGATACCTCTCTTCTAATAGGATATTTCTCTTCTAATATAGTTATCATGCAACATGTTCAACTAGTTACTGCTTAGGATGATGGTTGATATCGTATGCTTGCATCAATCATCTAAAAGATGTGTGAATTTTTACTTTTGATATTGGGACACTGCGGCCTATATATCTTATCTTCGTGTTGTTGTTGGGTTTTCCCCCATTCTTGTGACTTACGTTGTTTTAATCAATAAATCAATGAAGTTTTACAGGAGCTTCATAAATTCAAAATCAAATGCGACCGAATGCACCCATTATTCAGAGACTGCCATGAACCCGAGGTTCAGTTTTACATTTCGACTCATCGGGTTTAGTGATACCATGTTTTGTCATTTTGAAAACTAATGTTCCAAATCTAGTTAACTGTAAGTGACCATGGTAGGTTAAAGATATTTGTATGAATATCGCCAGACTTGACCTGTTGGGTTACAGTATACAATATTGAAGATGTTGTTCATATAATTTTAAAATATTTGATTATCAAGGACCACCAGATCCTCCACAAATCAGTGGCACTATGGCATTGCAGGTTGGCGTACAGGCAACTATTAATTGCACATCGAACGACGGCTACCCTGCACCAACTTTCCAACGGTATCTTGGATCAGAGAACATCACCAAGGATTCTTATACACGGTCTTCAACAAATGAAAATCATCGAGTGAACGCCATGAGCGTTTTTAATTTTACACCGGCATTACACGATCATGGGAAACGCATCGTCTGTAAAGTGCTGCAACCTACTCTCCCGGCCATAATGTCTGGAAGCAAGGTTCTTAATATTCTCTGTAAGTTTGCCTCACGCAACTGATAATTCATTATCAATAACTGATCATAATATCTGATCATAAGGCGGGAAGTTCTTCCCCCTAGTTTTTTTCATGTTCTTTCTCTGAGTGCACATGACAAGACAACAAGATGTTATTTTTTTTCATTTTTGAATTAAAAAATTGTACCCCTTACCCTCAGATCTTTATGTAACAAGTAACTGGAAATCCCTTACTTCCGAATTATGATACCATACAAATTAATTTAGAAAGAATGTATTTATCATCAGTGCTGAAAACGTGACCTCATACAGCACTATTGACGGTCATAATATGTACCTCTATATCCCTTTTAAGACAATGAATTGAAATATATGTTTTCTCTTTTCCATTATCTTATTCTTATCAAGAATATAATCGTAATTGTTTTTCTTCGTCTCCTTTTCCTGTTTTTATCGTGCGGTCATTTCTTTTTAATGATATGCAGATTCTCCAGTTAACGTCACCTTCTCTGTTCGTCGGGTTCCAAGTGGACAGCGAGATGTTGATGTCATATTCAGATGTACATCAGATGGCAGACCCCCAGCACCTACATCCTGGTTTCATAATGACACGGAACTTATCGACAGTACCCGGCATCAGATTCATTATGGTGTTTTACAAAAAGAATATACCTCTATATCAAGTAAACTAATTATACTGAAAACTGGGAAGGAAGACAATGGCATCTATACATGCTTGGCGGAATCAAGGCTTGGGAACGACAGCGCAACGATCACCTTCGAGTTCTCCGGTATGCCTATAAACGTATAATAATCACGTTTTGGAGGGGGCATGACGATGAAAGACCAAAAGTAATTGGATGTTATATTTTCTGGTAGCACAAAATGCCAATCAGATTTCACTTTACCACTTGAATTTTCACCATCCAAGTTTGATTTATTTCAGGGAGTCCAGATCCACCTTCTTGGCTCATCGTCGATCAAAACCAGACGACATCATCTATCCTGCCCGTTGCTTGACAACCGGGAATTGCTGATAGATCGCAGCAAAGTTTCACTCTGCAATACAGAGTACAGGGGAAAAAAATAAAGGAAACATGTATCTCCTAACGAATTCAGATCTATGTGTGTGCTTATCTTAGAAATTTTGCAAGCATAATGGTTGTGAGATGATATTTTTTTGTAAATTAATGTTTTATTGAATGTGCTGTTATCATACACGAAAATAAAATATGTTCATAGGAATACAACTGACACATCCAACCTCGTCTTATTGTTTATTCAACAATAATTCTGCCACCGTGGATGGTCATTTATTGCAAGGTTTTGCATTGTTATTAGTTTTATGTGGTTTCTAAACGAAAATGCGAATGCGAACTATCGCTTGAAAGAGTGATAGGAATATCAAAGCCATCAAGAGAAGCATCCGTGAAACTTCACTGGGAATAAGAAATGTGCTCAAAGTAACCACATGTATGAGTAGGTATGATTTGGTTTCCCTTTACGCAAAAATGGTATATTCAGAATTGCAGCTGCACCATATTGCAGGCCTGAAGATAATCTGGAATGATAAGAACGTGAATCGTGTGCACTTAAAATCAATTTCGAAAAAAGACAGTTGTGGTTTGGTAATGTAAGTAGATGAAAGATTAACTTGACAAACACCATAATAGCAATGAGGAACCAATGGCAAAAGAAAAGGGAAAAGAAAAAGACCTGGTTAGATAGCATAAAACAGTGAACGAGATGTCTTTTAAACAGCTATCAGCTGAAAACTAACACTTATGGGAAACCCGCGTCTCAAGAGCCATTAAATTGTCGCCTCAACGAGCCAAGACATGGGACATAGATAAATAGAAAATCGTGGGGAAATAGCCAGGGTGAAACCAAACCTTAATTCTTGAATAGTGTACAAATGAAACACAGGAGAGAGGCTTTAGTTTTATTGTTAATTTTACCATAGGAGTTCGGGCACAATATCGGCAGGGCCTAACGTCCCTTGCCCCAAAGCAAATTATGATTTTTTTTTTTTTAATTTAAAGGTGCATAATCCTTCCATAGCATTGTAAATTATCGTCATGATATGAGGTGACGATGACCCGAATGGTAAACTATGAATTTTCAAGCGTTGGGAGTAATGATAAATGAAAATTGTATGTCTCATCTTAATATGATTTTATGATTGAAATAATCGGGAGAAGTACAAAAAGTTTTGCTGCATTTAGTCAACATAACTATGTATCGGTATTGCAACGCAGTTCATGGCAATAAACAATGACGTGGAAGCAATACAATTGCCAAAACATGTGTCATAATGGTCATGTTTCATTTATATTTCTGCTTATACTTAAGAAATAAAATATGTAAAAAATATTCTCTGTTTAACTCTTGCTTTGCTGTTTACGTGCGTGGGTGTGTAAGGTGTATAGCGTTGTGTAGTATTGTTATTTATACAAGTTACTACTCTTCACTTTGACCCTCAAGATCTCCAGAGGAACTTAACTACGTTTCTAATACTGCAAAATGAATAGCCACTAGCATATGAACTTCATCAAAGATAAAACAACTATACCCTTCGTGTCACCATACATTTCCCCCCTTGCTAATTTATATTGGGGTACTTACGCTATTCATGTCCGAAAGAAAAAAAAATCGCATTGTATTTTATTTTTTTTAAAGTAAATATTCATATATATATATATATATAATTTTATTGGCTAGATAGTTTAGTTTATGAGTCGTACAACCTGTTTCACCCGAAGGTTCATCAGCGACTCTGATATATATATATATATATATTTATATATATATATATATATATATATATATATATATATATATAAATTATGTATAACAATGCCCCGACCGGGATTCGAACCCGGGACCCTGGATTACATGACCAGTGCTCTACTAACTAAGCTCTCCGGGCTCCCGTCGAAGCAAAGTATCAATCTCACATATAGCCCCTCTCTTTCCATCGAGCGTAGGGGGTAGATCCATACCAATTCCATTCAATTTACTTCAATCCTATCAACTGTGATATTTATATATATACATATATATATATATATATATACAAATTATGTATAACAATGCGCCCTCCCGGCTATTACCATAATGGCTTTATGGCAACACAAGGACTTGGGACCCTTGTATATATATATATATATATATATATTATAATGTATACATGTATTCAAAGCATTCGCTTGGATCCAGCTGAGGCACTAGCGGCTTGTCTTGTTCAAAAACTCATCTGCCCCCGACAAGGGGAATTAATTAATAAGGTTGAGGATTTGTCAATCTGTCGGTCAATTGAATCTGGTGTCGCCGAAACCACTAACCCGTCTCCGTGGTCTAGTGGTTAAGGCATTGGCGTTCTAAGCCAACGACCCGGGTTCGATTCCCGGCGGAGACATTTTTTCAGCCTTTGCAAAAATTTCAAAAAGGGAGGACAGCTCTGGGGAACTTTGATTGAGCTACGCAACGTTATTCTCGCAATTTCTTTCACATTTGTATTTATTTCCACGAGATTTGCCAAAGCTGTTGTATATGTTATTTCCTTACAATAATGTTATTAAGAATAATTTATTCCAATGTATACATGTATTCAAAGCATTCGCTTGGATCCAGCTGAGGCACTAGCGGCTTGTCTTGTTCAAAAACTCATCTGCCCCCGACAAGGGGAATTAATTAATAAGGTTGAGGATTTGTCAATCTGTCGGTCAATTGAATCTGGTGTCGCCGAAACCACTAACCCGTCTCCGTGGTCTAGTGGTTAAGGCATTGGCGTTCTAAGCCAACGACCCGGGTTCGATTCCGGCGGAGACATTTTTTCAGCCTTTGCAAAAATTTCAAAAAGGGAGGACAGCTCTGGGGAACTTTGATTGAGCTACGCAACGTTATTCTCGCAATTTCTTTCACATTTGTATTTATTTCCACGAGATTTGCCAAAGCTGTTGTATATGTTATTTCCTTACAATAATGTTATTAAGAATAATTTATTCCAATGTATACATGTATTCAAAGCATTCGCTTGGATCCAGCTGAGGCACTAGCGGCTTGTCTTGTTCACAAACTCATCTGCCCCCGACAAGGGGAATTAATTAATAAGGTTGAGGATTTGTCAATCTGTCGGTCAATTGAATCTGGTGTCGCCGAAACCACTAACCCGTCTCCGTGGTCTAGTGGTTAAGGCATTGGCGTTCTAAGCCAACGACCCGGGTTCGATTCCCGGCGGAGACATTTTTTCAGCCTTTGCAAAAATTTCAAAAAGGGAGGACAGCTCTGGGGAACTTTGATTGAGCTACGCAACGTTATTCTCGCAATTTCTTTCACATTTGTATTTATTTCCACGAGATTTGCCAAAGCTGTTGTATATGTTATTTCCTTACAATAATGTTATTAAGAATAATTTATTCCAATGTATACATGTATTCAAAGCATTCGCTTGGATCCAGCTGAGGCACTAGCGGCTTGTCTTGTTCAAAAACTCATCTGCCCCCGACAAGGGGAATTAATTAATAAGGTTGAGGATTTGTCAATCTGTCGGTCAGTTGAATCTGGTGTCGCCGAAACCACTAACCCGTCTCCGTGGTCTAGTGGTTAAGGCATTGGCGTTCTAAGCCAACGACCCGGGTTCGATTCCCGGCGGAGACATTTTTTCAGCCTTTGCAAAAATTTCAAAAAGGGAGGACAGCTCTGGGGAACTTTGATTGAGCTACGCAACGTTATTCTCGCAATTTCTTTCATATATATATATATATATGTATATATATATATATATATATATATATATAAATTCATAATGTTCCACGTATTGGCATAGGCTATGATGATATCAAAATAAAGGATGACTGAAATGCATAGTCGAATCTAGGAGCTTTGAGAACGGCCTTAACAAGGACCTCGCGTGGCTCAGCCCCTACACATTTTTCCGTTAATCCTGTTGCTTCTGCGTCCTTCTTTACAGTGCTTTCAGACTTGATTCTAATTTATATTATTTTGTTATGGTATGACCATTCTTCTTTATGCCAAGTGCTTTGTCTCTGTCTCTGTACAGCTTTCGCAGTCTAAACGTCTTCATATTAATTATGACGTCTTTTTCATTGTGACGTTTTTTACGTCATAATGCCTAATTTTAACCCCAGCAACACTAGCGCATAATGCATTTGCAATATACGCTTAGACTGCGTTTGCTTTTATTTTATTATTGTTTGTTATCAGTCGAAATCACTTCACGTTTTCCCTGACGAAGGGGGAGGACCCCCGAAAATTTGGAGAATAAAATTTCTGTAATTGGCAATCAATGCATTTCAGTCATCCTTTATTTTGATAATTATATATATATATATATATATATATATATATATAGTTTGTTCCTAGTGCTTTAGTCTCGCTACCACTGGTTTCACGCAACGGCGTTCATCAGGCGAATGACTGGGCATAGTTAGATCCGCATGGGACGATGTGGTTTGATACGGTCGAGTGGTTTCGGGGTGTGATGGCGGCATTTAGAGATAATCTCGCTGCGTTTATTTAACGCGTTTGTTTTGTTTATTATTATCAGTAGCTTTTCTTCAAGGCAGAGGTTACAGTTTCCGCTTTTTCTCCTATGCGTATTAGATCTTTTCATGATGCTCCAAATAATTTCGTAGTCGATGCTTCTCTTTTTAAGTTCCCATACATATTTTGATAATTCGGTTTCATTTTCATATTTCTGGTTTCTAAATGATTTGGTGTGGTTTCTATACCTCTCTTTAAATGTTCCCCCTGTGTTTCCTATGTACGTTTTTGATTGTTCCCCGTGGGTTATTGTTGCCTTATAGACAACTGCCGAGATTAGGCAGTTCTCCTGTAGTGGGCAGTCCTCATTTTTCCTGCAGTTGCACGTTTTTTCAGGGTGTTGGTTGAGGGGGTTTGTTTTTCTTAGTGTGCTGTCGTTGTGAGTTTTAATTATTGCGTCCATATTCTTCATGCAGCTGTAGCTTACTTTGGTATTATTTCGGTTGGGGAAGTGCCTACTAGGTTGATGAATAGCCTCCCTACTTTAGTCTTGACATTCGCGCTGTAAGGGGGGTTGAACCAGATGGTTTTTCTGCCCCGGTTCCTTTTTCTTTTTGGCTCGGATTCCGATTCATTTTTAGTGTACCTTATTTCAGTGTTGTAGCCGCTTTTGTTCAAAGCTTCGTTGTATATAGGGGCTGCCTTTCTGAATGCTTCTTCGTTTGATGAAAGTGATGAAAAGCGCTTTTCGATAGCGGCTAGGATATGTTTGATGACGGTAGGGGGGTGGTTGGATTGGTTGTGTACATATAGTGGTGTATCGTTGGGCTTCCTATAGGGGCGGGTAGTTCCCGTTTCTAGATCGAGAGTTACATCAAGATAATCGACTGATTTTAAGTTTGTTTCGACCGTAATTTGTAGTCCAAGACCCTTAAAGATTCTAATTAGATCTTTTCTTGTTCTATCGGCTCTGCTGCCCGATGCCCGGCGCAGCACTCCCAGGCCGTCATCACGGTAGAGCCCGATACTATGCGTATTAAGTTCTTGTAACTGTGAGAGGGCGTATAGTCCGACAAGTTCGCAGACCTCTGCCCCATCGTAAGCCCCCATAGACACATCGAATTCGCGCTTGGATTCCCTTTTGACCCATGGGGAGAAGTTGTTGTCGAATAGTAGGGTTCTTCTTGCATGTAAAATACCATCCATTTCAATGCTTTTGATAGGGGTAAACTTTTTGGCCCATTCAAGACAAGTGACTAATAGGTCTTGACTCATTGAAGGATAAACATCCACTATGTCGAAGACTATAAAAGAGAGGGAGTCTTTATCCGGTAATTTCTTAAACCAATTTATAACGCTTGCGGTATTAGTCCATTGGTTGGCCCTAGTCTTTTTTTCTAATTTCCGTATTGATGCGTTCAAGCATTTGCTTGGTGGCTCGACCTAGTTCCGGTTTGGTTGGATTAATGAGTCTTACTTTCGGATTAGTTCTAAAATTTTCTTTGTGGTCCTTAAGTGTCACGAAAGCGGGCTTTGGGACTGTGTCTTCTATTCTTTTTTTGATGTTTAGTTTTTCTGTAATAGTGGTGAATTCCCTTTCTATGTCGTTTATCGTGCTGGGGTCGGCTTTTTTGTATTTCTGTGTAATATTATCTTGTAGAGTTTTTCTGTATTCGTCTGGTTTCATTTGGTATATGTTGCGTGTTTTATCTGCGTGGACTAATATCTTATTTGTAGCGTTAATGTCTCTCACGTCTTTGTTTAGTTTAGATTGAAATTCGTTTTTTACTTGCCTGAATTCTAGGTTGTCCACAATACTCAGCATGTCCTTTTCGAAGTCCGCCATTTCGTCGATCTTCGGGGGTGTTCGTTTCGACTTGAGGCCAAAATATTTATGGTCATCCTCGGTTTCATTGTCATTTTCCTCCTCTGGGTGGTTTCCTTTGTAAAAGAAATGTGCTTTCCATCGCATGCGCTTAATAACTGATTCAATCTTTTCGAGTAGGCATTTAACATATTGCGATTTAGAGGGAGTGGGAATATTTTTTCCGGAGTAATTCGTATCAAAAGTTTCCATCGTCCCGTGCGAAGCTCGTTGCTGGTTACCGACGAAGAGAGCTCAACCAAGAAGGGAGCAAAATATAATAATATCATTGTCGAGGTCAGCATAAAAAGTGCTCAATGCGTACTGCAGAGCAATATAGTTTGTTCCTAGTGCTTTAGTCTCGCTACCACTGAGTGTATATATATATATATATATATACACTCAACCAAAAAGTAAGTTCCCCACTAGCATTTTTGGATATATCTCAAAAAATATTTTACCGATTTTCATAATTCAAACGGGGATAGGGAATTTTATTACTCATAACATTAATGGCATATCATTGCCATCAGATATCATTATTGGTGTGAAAAAAATGCATTTTATGTCAAAATGCATGGAAAAAAAAGTTGCACTTTAGTGATTTGCATTGACTTTTACACAAATAATCAAACAATCATTCATGATTCTGAACTTTTAAGCATGGTTTATTGTATATTTCTCTATCTTTTTCTTTTCATGAGCATACAGTTTAATAGGGAAGCATATTGTACCTGAAGAAATTCCTGAGAATTACATAATTTAAAAAAGGTCATTTGCTAACTTGCATAGGAAATGTACACAATATGCTTCATATAACCTTAAAGTGCAACTTTTTTCCCCATGCATTTTGACATAAAATGCATTTTTTTTCTCACCAATTCCGATAGATGTTCATAATAGAACTGTGAAAACAAAAGAGGATGGAATGTGATATATTCCCTAGCACTTTTCCGACAGATGCGACAGATCCTTATCGAAGAGTGGAACCTCATCCCACAGCAACGCATCACCAGGCTGGTGACAAGCATGAGGAGGAGATGCCAGGCTGTCGTAGCTGTAGTCGGATCTTCTACTCGCTACTGAACTTCTGATCCTTTGCTATTCCACATTTGATGTGCATGTTACTCAATAAAAAGTGCCAAACATTTTGTCATTTGCAAATTTGTGTATTTGTGTTTGTTTTTGTTTCGTTAGAGAGGGGAGAGAGAGTTAAAGAACATGAGTTCACATCAAGAAAGGGGAATGTGTTTGTTGAAGTGAAAAGCAATCCAAGAGAAGAGGCGAGTTTGTGTTGCTTATGTTTCTGTGATAGGGTTACAGGGCTGAAAATGAGATAATTTGCTGAGGGGAGACTTTTTCCCCACCGCAGTTGTGTACTGCTAAGGTGGAAACTTGCAATATTCTGCATGAAACCAAAACACAATATTAATGTTATCACAATCAGTTGCTGATTAAAACACATTCCATCTTAAAACAAAAGAATAATTCCACTTCAAAATCACTGAAAACAATATTTGTCCACCAAACAAGGGATTACAGCAGAAACATGCACACCTAATACAAAATTAAACAAACCAAAAGGAACAAAAACAAAGAAACAAAACCTTTCATTCCAGTTAAGAACTCGGTGTCAACAATACAATGCATTCTGCAACTTTTCACTTTTGAATTTGCCCTATATTTAGGTGCACTGCACATTCCGTGATTACATAATCAATACAAATGTGGTATCATTGTGAAGGTGAATAAACACGCTTTACAATGATATCAAACTTGATGATGATCATACAGTTACTAGAGAGATATAAATGCTTAAACTTGCATTGCAGAACTTTTTTGAGGGGTTTATATATATACATGTCAAATCTTTGTTGATACAATCATGAGCCTGTGAAAAAGCTATATAATTGAATGATGTATAATGCTATCATTAGGATCTGTTACTCGAAATGACTGAGAAATAAAGTAGCGGCATTACCAAACTAATTACAAGACTACTGTATATAAGGCCTATGCCGACAATTTACATCGACCGGTAATCTAATAAATAGATGTTCATAATAGAACTGTGAAAACGAAAGAGGATGGAATGTGATATATTCCCTAGCACTTTTCCTGTAGTAAAGAAGAGAGAGAGAGAGAACAAACCTGTTAGATATTTTCTCACATTAAACCAAACAAAAAGATCATGCATACAAACAAAAAATAAATGGAAAGAAAAAAAAATCAAGTCATACGTATGAATTTCCAAAGATTTCGCAGCCTGACAGGATAATCTAAAATTCATACCTTTCATCTCTATATACATCAGTTTAGAATATCATATGTCAGAAAAGAACAAAACCAAGGGTTTCTATAGTGATTTTTTTTACCCTTCATTGTAGGGTTATTTGTGATACAATTAATACTGTGCATTGTTCAATAAATCTTCTAAATAGCTAAAATGTACACGTTGAAATTTGTATATGCAGTAAATTGTAGTCATCGATTAAAGGACCTTGCGGATTACCAAACTAATTACAAGACTTTAGTCAGATAATTAATCAGTTTGGGTTGTGTGTATAATGGGGAAAAATATGCGGCGAATGATGGAATAATTATAGGCCTTACAAAAAAAAATGAACGATTATAACTTTCAAGCGACTGCTTGGTGAAGTTTACGAAACTGTCTTGGTGTCAGAAAGACATGTAAAAATAGCCTTGAAGATTACACCTATCATGATACTGCTTTCATGTTCGTTTAGTCCAATAGACTGTGTTGCTCTTTTCGAGTGTTTTACATATTTTCATGATCATGATGCACATCCATATACGAATTCTTAAGATAGCAGTTGATTAAATGACATTTTCAACATTTGCTTCATGATGGTGGCGATTTGTACCGAATTACTACATTTTCTTGCCTTTTTCACTTTCATATCTGGTAAGATTTATTTTGTCATGCTTCGCTTATGGAAATATTTGAGACCCTGCTATAATTATAGCTTGTGGGAAGTGTATCAGCATACATTGTACGTTAGCAGAATGAAAATATACCTAATGTAATAATTATAGGCAACAATTAGTTGGATTGATATTATTTACGTTTCTTCTGCAAATATCATCTTTCTTTCCTCCTTTTCAAACTTTTTTAACCACTTTGTTGATTTTTGCAAATACTTTACTATCATCAGATTTTGAATGCAATGTTAAAAATATAAAATAGTTATCAGTGAAATAAGCAATATGTCATCTCAAAATGGTAGATATGATTATAGAGGAAAAGTATGAATTGAAATATGGTTTTATGCATTGTGAATATATATTTTTTTTTACTCCAGCTCCGCCCTGATGGCTTATAATTAATAAAGAACATATATCAAGTGTATACATCAGTCACGTCATCACGTCACGGCGCCATATCACGTTTTGAGTACATTCGAAGTAACACGCCCTCTAATCTACGAAGTGTTGGGTTACGTGACCCAACATTTCGTTGAAATACAATAAACAAACCACGAATGGTCACGTTATTAAATTAATGTAAACGGTCATTGAGAAGAGACAAACACCAAAACAATTATTTAGGCACAAAATGGCAAACGAAAATCTTGTATCTGTGATCACACGCAAAATTCAGAAGCTAGGTGAGGATTTGTTAAAATTTATAATTGTTGGGGGAAGGGGCGGTCTCCAACGATTTATAGATAATTCAAGGAAACGGTATATATAATTACAAGGAGTTTATGATAGCGATAACGAAAAAAATCAACTGATCAATGATCTGATAAACAGAATAACATTAGCAACAACAACAACAAAACTGATGGTACTAATAACAAATAGCAAAGTTATAAAAAGTGATAATTCATATACCCCCCAAAAATGTGAGCAGGCCTACATACCACACTGTAAAAACTTAAGCGCTGTATATAGCACTTTAGAGGGCATGCATAGGGACTGCACTCAGAGTGCTATTTCAGTACTTTCACGGGAGCTGGACCGGCTCCTTAAACTGCTAATCATTCATTAAAAAAATGATTTTGGCGAGCTTCGAACCAGGGTCCGCTGATCGAGAATTGCTGGCATTACCGGTAGACTAACTCACATCGTAGGATTTAGAGCAGATCATATTGTTACATAGTGAATTTACGACACCACATAGTTCATGTTATCTACTTGACTCCCATGACTAAACTGGATTGGAAGAAGCATTCGTTAGTCCATCGGTAACGTCACCGCCTCTCAATCAGCGGAACCAAGTTTATTTTGCTGGTAAATTAGCACACTACAAGTGCTATAAACAGCATTTCAGGTGCAGTCACTATACATGCCCCTAAAAGTAGCACTTTAGTTTTTACAGTGCACTTACATCTTTCTGAGAGTTTTCGGAGCGGCAGTTCATAGAAAATCTGGGGCCTGTTTCACTTAAATTAGCGGCTGATGAGATCAACCCAGACAGCGCACTACGTTGGCCCGACGTTATGAATGTGACTTTGGACTAACGTCATTCTGGCCGACGAAGGCGCAACACCCACAAAAAAGACTCCGGATTTCTGTACGTCGGCCCAAAATTTGACCAACTATATGATTTAAACTCGTCTCTGACAGTGAGCCACCTTTTCCTCAACCTTGCACCAAATCCCAGCTAAAAATTACCGCAGCATTCAACCAATCATTAATCAACATTCAGTCAACCCTTCACCAACCTTCAGCCAACCCTTCCCCAACCTTCAGCCAAACATTCACCAACATTCAGCCAACTTTACAACAATTTTCATCCAACCTCATACCAACATTTAGCCAACCTTACGCCAACATTTAACCACCCTAACACCAACTTTCAGCCAAGCTTACACCAACATTCAGTCAACCCTAAACCAACCAACCATGACCAATAAACTGTCACCGATTCATAGATTTCTGCCTTAAATCACTTTATTACATTCTAATTGTATGATTTTTTATCTTACTAAATTACTGAGATACTACATAAAATTACAACACTCACAGTTCTGGCGGTGCAATCGTACATGGAATAGTACGTTATGATAACTACTCTAAAAATCTTAGAAAACACTTTTTTTTTTCAAAATCCATAGAGAAACCTATCATGATTCTTGCAAGACTTGTTATAATAGGTATCACAGATCTTAACACCCAAGAATTAAAACTAACATAACAGTTACCTTTTACATGTATCATATATCAGAGATCATTATTACGATGTTTCACTTTACTTTTGCTTTAGCACAGACAGTACCCGTACAAGGACTATACTTACAATGCTAATTAATACACTCAGATTATCTACAGGACAAACGTACATTTTCTATTGATGTTCGCGAATTGACAGAGTTTGTAGCAATAGAATAGAAATATCTCAAAATCATGTCCAATCATTTTTTGAAATATTTTGGTATGAGATTAAAAAAAATTCAAGCCAGAATTAACCTACAAATCGTCAGCCTTGGCCAAAAGGGCCTTAAGGCCATAGACTTTATACAGTGGTAAGGCCCTTCTGGCATAAGGCCGACGAAATACAAGATTCATTGTTACTGGAACATCAGAAATGTCCAATCATTTGCGAAATATTTTGGCGCGAGATTCAAAATCATGTTCCAAGCTAGAATTAGCATACAAATAATTACAGATACAAGACTCATTATTACTGATAGAATACTGATAGAATAAGGGGAATGCCTAACGTTGTCTCGCCTGCACCTTGCAGTTTCCAACGTACACTGATCGTCAGGTGGATGAACGGTTTTTCACTTTATTTACTGATTTACAAGGGTTTGAGGTGAGATAAAACAAATCACCAAGGCTACTCTCTTGAAGGTAAGGATTGATTCAAGAAAGTGATGTCAATGTGAACACATTTTACAGTGTATGATTGTATAAGTAAAATTAAGGTTATCCTATAGTTCAGATGATCACATCTCAAACATACAAAACATTATTAAATGTAAAGTGATTTTCACTGAAAGTATAGTTACCTTTTGACCTTTGACAAGATATACTTGTGATTCTGTGATTCTACCTCAAATCCATAGAAAGACAGGTTGCCACAATGGGAGCTAAACGCTTGTAGTTTCAAAACTTTTAGTTCAGACCGTATGAACGGAGTGGTAGTTTAAAGTAGAACGTTGATGATTTTGAATATTGGCTTAATACTTATTATTGCATAGATGGCATAAATTAAACAAGGTTATCCAAATTCAACGCTTGGAAACATTTGAAGTAATGATTATTATCAATTATAAAACGGTAAAATACAGCCCCCGATATAGCAGCTGAAGAGCTCCTCGAACGCTGCTGAGATATGTGACGACACACCCTGGACCAGTCCTGGCTAAGCAGACGATGTCCCATAACATCTTACACATTTTTCAGAGCCTATTTTGTCATCTCCTCTTCACTTATTTCTCTTCCTTCACTAGCGTCAGTCTTAATGTTAGTCTGTTGCCTCACTCTTAACTTCGTGTATGGTATTATTTTGATGAAAAATGCAGCGTTAAAAAAATAAAGGAATCAGTCACTTGTAAACAAAATAAGACGCCATTGTATTTTCAGCTGTTTACACCGGGGCATGTTCGGCGTTTCAAGAGGGAACGAATACCATCTTGCTATTATTCGGAGGGCTTTTCAATTTGAAAGTGGGGTTTATTTCATTGATCATTGACCCTTCTCCTATGTATTTACAATCAAACGGTTTTAGCTATCAGAATCAGTTTCACTTTCCCTTTATAATGGTGTGAAATAAGGTCATGTTTAAATACACCAAACTCTTTATAATTTGATAAATAATTGCATTGCAATTACGTTCATTCATTATAGGACGTCGTCTGCTTAAGCAGGATCGATCCCGAGTGTGACGACATCAAAACATCGCTATATTTCTGGCGAATCCTCGGATATTCCAGATGCTGAGAAGAGCTTTTATTTGTGTTGTTTTTATAATCACCAGATACGCAGTTGACATAAAACTTATAAGATTGCCATCTGTAAGCTTCCCAGTTTCTAGTGATACATTAATTGCCATATTTGTGATTTTCTTTGAATATCTACTTTAAGTTTACTTACGTGAGCTCGCGGTTAGCGCCGAAACGACGAACACTGGGGGGTCCTTCGTCGCAGTTTTGGTCCATGTGAACGGAGTAAACTTTAAGTTTCGCAAGCTTGTAGTTAACGATGACCTCTTTGTTCATGTTAAACTTCCGGGTCATACCCTTCGCACGAATTATGAATAAAGGAAAGTACTTTACACACAATCGGTAACTGCTTCCGGTGATAACAACGATGATCGCTCGGCTTGTAGTTTCAGAACAACGGGCACCATTTTCGAACTTGACCTGCGCCTTTAAGAGATGTACCTGTAGTAAAAATTTGGTGATTCTATCTCTATTCCATATAAAGTTATTGTGATTAAAACTTGATTGTTGAAGACGCCGACGCTGACGACGGAAATAGTGACGCCTTTAGTCTCACTCTGCTACGCAGGCGAGACAAAAATAGTACACTCAGCATCCGTAGAGTGCCAATAGTCACGGTGTTCTTTCAGAAACCTTTTGTTCATAAGTCATTTTGGTATTGAAATGGAAAACGGGGAAGAGGAAAAAAAGTTACACTGATATATTGCAATGTATTCCTCTGAAATTATTGATATGAAAGTCTCATTCGATTTACAAGCCCAAATTCTAAAGAAGTCATATATTTTGTTACAGTAAAATTACATTTTAATCCTTTCAAGCTTGTTGGTTGAATAAATCTGAGAGGAAAACTTTTATTCAGCTGTTATCGTTGAGCACAGTATACATTCAAACCCTTGAAACACATATGCGTTGAATTCAGCGATGTATTAAGCTAAAGAGGGGCTCCATACTAACCTTTTTTCCTGAGGATCTCAAGTTGAGATCTGTGTGCAAAGGACCCCTTTTCTGAGCAAAAATGACCATTATATGTGTCTAGTCATGACTCTGGCCAGAGGAAATCATTTTTGACCAGCAAACATCCTTGAATACTGGACAGATGACACAAGCAGACCACCCTTTCATAGCCTTTTAGATAGTCTTGGTAGTGTGTCTGGAGGTTAGTAAATGTACCATCTTAATGAGGAAAAATAAATAATAATGGGGGGGGGGGGGGGTAACATTCACGTGAATCACTACTCGATGCAGAAAACAATGCAGTTCGTAACCATAAGAATGATAGGCCTACTGCAATTGGTGCCCATTTAATGTTAGCTATTTATGATTAAAACACAAGCCTCAGATTCGCCGCAGTGCAGTGCAATAATGCCCCAGACCAATTTCCTCGCAGTCAAACGCTCACACTAGATGACGGTTTTTTTTTTTGTTTATTTATTTATTGAATATCGCATTTATTTCATTCATCATAAAAAAGGCAGTGTATACAGCCACACGCGTGTGTCTTTACCATCCAGCCACCACACGTGTGGTTGTATCCGACCCACGTATGGCTGGATACAGCCACACGCCGGCATTAACACGTAGGCCTATTGTATATCACAGTCATCGCAATCAAAATAACCTCATTTTTTTATTTAATTCTTAGATTCTACGCCACTTTAATTTCCTTGAATCGTTTTAATTTTATTCTCCCTGTCTTCTCTCCTGGATTTTCTAAGTCTTGTTACAAAGGTTCGTCTGTTGAACAGCAAATTTTCACACTTTTTCTATTTATGCATTAGCTATTAAGACCGGTACATGCAAGAATACAAGCTCATGAATATTCATGCTTCGTACGGATTGCGAAGTAGGCGGACCTACATGCACGCACACATCAGGCATGAACGCATACGTATGTAGTACGTGTATGACTTGTGGCCATGCCTGCACCGTATACACAGTACATAATACATGCACATTATTTACGCAGACTGACAGAGCCGTCGCGAAAGCAAGCCAAAATGGCTTGAAAATTTGCTGTTGAACCTTTGCAACAAGACAAAAAAAAATCCAGGAGAGAAGACGGTGAGAATGAAATTGAAACTATTCAAGGAAATTAAAATGGCGTAGAATGTAAGAATTAAATGAAAAAAATGAGGTTATTTTTATTGTGATGACGGCGATATACAATTCCTGGTTATATACAATACGTGTTAATGCCGGCGTGTGGCTGTATCCAGCCATACGTGGTTCAGATAGAACCACACGCGTGTGGCTGTATACACTGCCCCCCCCCCCCTCCCAAAAAAAAACAAAAAAACAAAACAAAACAAAACAAAACAAAAACAAAAACAAAAACAGAAACAAAAACAAAAACAGAAAAAAACAAAAAAAAACATTTACATAACAATAGAGCATACACATAAAGTAAAAAAAAAATATATATGTTACAAAATAATGATAAAATATAATATACATCACAAAGGTGATTTGGAGAAAATACAGGGGAAAGAGAGTATTTATGAGAATGAGGAGACAGCTAGAGAGGTAATGCCTTATTAGTGCTGCCACCTTAACAAAAAATGAAACTGAAAATATGAAATTAGGATATTAAGATAAGAGCTAAACAAGATCAGATTGAAAAGAAGAAAATACAGTATAAGCATATAGAAACTGATAAGATTAAAAAAAATCGTTTGTAAAATCGCTTACTGCCTACTTTCCGTTAATGCCCGAAAACTCTAATAATCAGAGCAATATTTTCTTTGATATTCTCTAATATCTTATTCATATAAATAGCGACACGTGTTAAATATTACCTTGAAAATGATTCTCCATCGCGTAGACTTCCGCAACACTTGTTGCACTACGATATGACGTCAAGACTAGTCTCAATGAAAAAACTTACAATTTCAAAAATCGTGATAAACTGTTGGATAAAGTTCATAAAAATGTGATTATTCGTGAATCATCGGCAGGTAAAATAGCTCAATGTAGACCAAACACTTCGTAGATTAGATGACATGTTTCCATTGCTGTACTCAAAACGTGATATAGGTTTTTGCGGTCATTTTCGTAAGTTCGCCATTCAATTTGATAAAGAAGTCATTCAAATTCGAAAAATAAATCCGCACCATGTAGTTAGTCGTTCAAATTCGCACTTCGTTCAAGTAATTTAGCATTAACATCTTTCCATTTAAAATGCCTGTCGAGGGCATTCAAATTCGTAACCTCGCCGGGAAGCGCCTTGTCGAGCATTCAAATTCGCACGTGGGCATTCGAATGCATTCATTCAAATTCGCATGTGCATATTACGCATATGCATTCTAACTTATGTTTTAGAAATTAAATGTTTAAAATAACGTCTTTTGTGATGCACATTAACTGCTTTTACAGGTAGTAGGAAGCAAGTCTTCTTCTTGAAATATATAGAAGTCTTGCATTGCAACATAGGTAATCGTTCAGTGCATTTGCGTTTCACATCTCTACCTACCTTTGTCGCATAATCATGGGGCCGCGCGTCAGATATAGGCGAATTTCAAACGAAGATAGGGAGAGACTTATCGACGCATTTGAGGGACATCAGGCAGATTAACTGCAACTTGCGGACACCCTGGGTATCAACAGAAGCACTGCAAGATCCATATTAGATACCTACCTAAGGGCAGGTAGACATCACAAATTGCAAAGAGGGGGAGCAAACAACGTGAAGGTTGACGAGGACATGCGAGCCCGTCTTCAGCAAATAATTGGTGCCAATCCCTTAGCAACTCTTTTGCAAATGAAGCGCGACTATAGAAGACTCCCTTCCCCAGAAGCCCGCCGTTTCCGTGACTTCTATCTCCAGGACACTTGATGGGATGCTGATAACCCTCAAACTGGCCAAAGACGTTTCTGATCCCAGAAATGCCCCCATAACTATGGAAAAGCACTAAGAGTACGCACAGTGGTTCATGGCCCAAGGGGGCGTCAGTCATTGTGTATACATCGACGAGTGCGGCTATAACATTTGGACCAGGAGGTCTTTTGGGAGAGCTGCCAGGGGCACCCCTGTTCGTCGCGTCGTCAACCGTTAGCGTGGAAAAAACTGCAACATCACATTTGCAGTATCTGGAGAGGTGGGCCTCGTCCACCACACCGTGTCCAGCGAAACGACGACGAGGGAATCGTTCGAGGATTTCTTAGCTGCAACAGCACAAGTGTGCGCCAACATGTTCCCCGCAGACGAGGCCATCTTCTTGATTTAGGACAATGCCCGGCCACACGTTCGTGCCCAGCTCCCAGCTGACGTTGCCCCCCGGATCAGCTTGAAACTCCTCCCCCGTACTTGCCGTTTCTCAACTGCACCGAGATGGCACACTCCGCCTTTAAGGCGGCCGCCAAAAGAGACTTGGCTCGCGCTGAGTGGCAGCAGCGGGTAGGGAACAGGGCAGCTGCAGAAGAAGCGGACGTGACGATGCAGGAATGGCGAACACGTCTTGTGCAGCAAATGGCAAGGCGGAATATCGACGCCATCACCCAAGACAGGTGTATACGCTGTTACAGACACACCCAGACTTACATCCCCAGATGTCTTGACCGCCAGGAAATAGAGGCTGAACCCTTATGATCCGGACTCAAATGCAAATGTAAAACATAATTCCCTTTACCCAATGAAAACAAATGTGAAATGAAAGAAATACATTGCCTAACATGTAAAGCAAATGTAAAGCACATTATGAAAAAAACTAAATATATATCTACATAATTATATTCTTTGAGTATTCATGTAATAAATTCACAGGATGTGAAAATAAGCAATTTATAAAAAAAAATGAAACAAAATGCACGTGTATGAATTTTCAAAGGCATTTGCTCTCTGAAAAATAAGCATCTGAACTCAAATAGATCCCATGTATTGTGTTGTATGTTAAAACTTCATAGCGAAGCTCCTGTATCCAATTTGAAAAGAAACTTACACACGCAAAAAAAAAATCAAAATCATACAGTATGCAAAGATAAGAGAATTTAGAAAACAACTGCTACATGAGTGCTGAAATTGTCCAAGCAAATGTTAAAATTACTAAATTATCATAATTTGAACGCTTAACGTGTTAAATTGAATGACGCAAAATGAATTCGAACGCTGGAATAAGGTTATTGCGCAATACGTTTTCGTCTCGTGCTAAATTGAATGACCGTTTTGCGAATTGGTGCATTTTTTGGCGAATTTGAATGATAAAACGGCTGTGTATGAACCAGATCCTCGAAATTGAATGCACACATTAGGAATTTGACGCAAAAACCTATATTACGCCGTGACGTGATTACGTGAGTGAGCGTTGCAAGCCTTTGAACAGTGATATCACATGCGTGTCATATGGTGCCAGACCTCCTGTGGTCCTTTATTTGGAAGTACCGGATGATGTAGCTGCAATTTTAAGAAGTCAGTCGAATGTCGTACAAGGCGATAGTTATGTCTCGAGAAAAACTGCTACAATTATTCCGTCAAGGAATGATCAAGGAAAGATTCTCCGCTGTGTGGCATCGCATCCGGAACTAACCAATAATCATCAACGTTCAGTTCACCTGAATGTCCAAGGTAGGAATTCTTCTGAAATACAGTACACGTTCGTTCATTCACAGGCTGACAGTATAGATTTTACAATCATCGTGCTGATGTACCAAACAAATTCCCATGTCTTATTGTTCTTCCTTTTAATCAATTTTCCACTATATTAAAAAGTATTAAAGGGCAAGGTGACTTCCATTTATACATTTATTGTTATTCCTAAGCCCTATTTACAAAAACAGCCCTAGCTCGCCTGAAGCATTACCTGTCATTTCTTACCATATTTGTATATTTTCTCTTTTTTTTTTCCATAATATAGTTCGACCAGCCAACATGCTGCTTTCACCATCCGGATATAACAAAGAATACGAAATGGGGCCAAGTGGCATTTCCGTACAAGAAAATTCATCGATTTCAATCACTTGTAAAAGTATTGGATCACTACCAGCAGTTGAATTATTATGGATTCTTGGTGACACCAATAATATTCCCAGTACCGGAAGCATGTCAACATATCGCAATGCTGTGGATGAAGGTTTGTTTGACACCGAAAGTACTATCACAATACGTCCTGAGAGAAAGCACCATGGAAAATTCCTTCAGTGCTTTGCATATTTGGGAACCTTTTTTGATCTACGGATTGCCAAACTGATTGTTTACAGTGAGTTATATCTTTGGTAATATGCCCTTATTATATTTTGTAATTACACTATTTGATGAGAAGTATACTGGAAGCATTGATTATGCTGTTTGAAGAAGAAAAAATCTTGTAACATATTTTTTCATATAAATTATCTATCTTAATTTTATGGAATGTCTCTGCTTATCATATTAAACAGTAGAACTTCCATTTTGTTCAAAGGATAATTCTACTCCTTTAGGTTTATAGTCATTTCATTTTTTTTTTCTTCTGAAAGGCCCACCAGACCTTATTATAATGACTAGCTCAGATGATTTCCAGGAGAGTATAAGAACTAATGTGAGCTGCAGAGCCATTAGTGGATACCCTGATCCGCTCATCCATTGGTACATTGGATCAACAAATTTGTCAGAGGGCTCGTTTCGTAAGGCTTCGGTCAACGTAGAAGGTCGGTACGATGTTGAGAGCACCCTTACCATCATACCGAACAGATTTGACAACGGGAAGCGTCTTTTCTGTCGGGCAGTTCAACCCACAACACTTTTATTGCGGCCAGTAATTGCTAGCATGGTTTTGAACATTTCATGTGAGTATTCAATTTTCAATATATATTTTTATTATTTTTTTTATTCGTTTAACCAGGAGAGCGTGACGATCATTCTGATATTACGTAAGCCATTGGTCAGTTGTCTCCGCGTTCACAAACTATCCTCCAGTGTATTTGTCTGTTATTGCTCTAAATAATTTATGCTCAAAGCCACACACAATCAGCTCACCGACCCTATTATTTGCCGACAGAAAGAGTTTATTTAAATCCCGTTATTACAAAACAGGCTGTAAATAAGCCCAATTTCCTGTTATTTTCTTTAGCTTACTCATGAAACTTCATACTAACCGATTTTTGTCAAACACGACTTGATTCGATTAGGTTTGATTATGAAAAACAAACAAACAAACATGGAATATAAAAAAAACTTAAATGTACTGTATAATGTTTCAGAAGATAAACGAATAGTCAGCATGTTTCGCTGTTCGGCAAGTAGTTTCCATTTCTTCCTGCTAATCTCAACCTATTACCTCTTAACTCTTAATTTACAAGAAATATCCGAACCCTTGTAGCATTAATGCCTGACAGAAGCTTTGTATGTGTGAAACCTTTATATCTTAATTTTTATATTCATCATACATTATATTACCGTTAATACGATCAGTTTTAGCACTCCAGATAACGTTGAGTATTCGTTTGGGTGTTATGTAATACACTTTATGACATTATAAAACTCTAACACCTCATATGTAGATTTGTTTGTTTTTGGAGGGCGGCTGCAGGATTTTATAACAAGCAAAAAAAAAAAAAAAGACAACCCCACAGCAGTATGTCAGTCCAGAAGATTAATAATAAATGTATGGGTGAAAAGAGGCCCAAGTCCAATCCCTGGCGGAGTTAAAGAACGGAAGTTATTCTTTACCAGTGTAAAAGGACTTGCCTGAAATCTTCAGAATACGCAGGAATGAGTGGGGAAAGGGGCCCAAGTCATGGGCTTGGGAGGGGGGGGGGGGGGGGTTGCGGCACATGACATCCTTTTGTAATTGAGGTGGTTATGCCACAGCAAATCTCCAACTCGGGGTTGTTGGAACTCCTTGGAAGGGCAAAATAGTAAGGAATTACGAAACTACTCAGTGACAAGGGCGGCAGAACGATTTGGAGAGTCGGTTGGCCAGTAATCATGGTAATGAGCCAATTTCTACAAATGAGCCAAAGTCCAATCACTTAGACCAGTGAAAACCAGTTTAACCCGTTTAACTGTTTGACCTTGCACTGCGCTGCACTTGCACTTGCTTTGGACCTCCTCATGACCTCTTTTTCTCAATTTCTTTTTTTAAGTTCTATGTCGCTATTTTTTACTTTGAGGCCGCCATCGACATCAAGCAAATCGCTCATGATGACGGTCTCCTGCGTTCACAAATTCTGTTAATTGTAAAATGTTAATTTTCCATAATTGTATACATATTTTATTTGTATTCAAGAATGTCTGACAATATGTTTATATATTTTTCAAATATATAATACATGTATTACTATATTTTGTATCATGCTATTGAACGCAGAAATAAAATCAATCAAATCAAATCAAATCAAATAAATAATTACGGTTCCGTCATTGGCGCCGAAGTGCAGGGTATGTGTGGAGGGATTCTTGCAGGTCGTGCCCCGTCTAGAGTAGGGTATTTCTAATAAACAAAACAATACAGAGGTGTTCACAAAGTGATCAGTTTATATTCTCGTTATATTCATTGCTCGCTTATATGGATTGTATTACAACCTGGTTTTCAAGACTTTGATGAACTGGATTCACTGAATATGCCATTTCGAGAAAAAAATCATGCCATTGATCATCCCTATTAAATTGTTGCATCTATATCTCTCCCTCTCTCTCTCACACTCTTTCTAACGCAGACTCTCCTGTCATTGTCAACATTTCTGCTCGATGTCTTAAAGACGATAAGGACTTCATCGGTATAAAATTCACATGCATATCGGACGCCAATCCCCCAGCCCTCACTTTCTACTGGTTCCGTAATGATACAATCCTAATTAACAACAGTAAACTTCTCATTCTCCAAGATGACGTTCAAAGTGGCACCATCTCTACAAGTAGCTTTGTCATCCATGATGTTCGGCCGAGCAATTCGGGAAAATATGAATGTCTGGCAAGTACAGATCTCGGTAACGCCACCGCGTCTTTACACTATTCCGGTGAGTATGTAGAAAAAAAAATCTATTAGTATCGCATATGTCTAAAATCTCATCACATCGACATTCATTCAAGGGCGGTGAATGATTTGAGTGGAAAACAGCCTGTAAACACATGTCTTCCGATGTTTAACCATTTCCATTTTTTTCCACATCTATAGTCATCCCAGATCCACCTTCTTGGTTCATTGTCGACCGAAACCAGACGACATCTTCAACTCTCTTCGTTGCATGGCAAACTGGATTCGATGGCAGGTTGTCCCAAACGTTCACCCTGGAATACTGTGCAAACGACACACAAGTGCAAGGTGAGGGGTGTGATCGTGTCACCAACTTGACAGAGGCATGCTACAGGTTGACAGGACTGAAACCCTTTACATGGTACCGGTTGATCCTGTGGGCGGTGAACAGCGCGGGGACCAGTAGCCCAGAGGAGGTAGTGACTTCAACAGCTCGTAAGTTTCCGCATATATATGTGTGTCTGTGGGTGTGTATATTTAGCTATTCCATTTACAGTCCTGGTGAACTTACCAAAGACTCACTAAAGAAAAACACACAAAAAAAACTTTCTCTGTTAAAGACCTCAGCCTGACCAAAAACAACCATATATTGACGTAAAGCTTAGTAAACAAAGAATATAATTACCCTGGTTATTCATAAATTTTCGTCTCCTTTTATAAAAAAAAAAAAAAAAGATAATTTTTTTGGTCCGCCCCCTCCCTATGGCGTAACACTGCAGGGGGTCGCTAGACGTGTGACGACATGTCATGTATACAGCTCCGAGTGCGTCTACACGATATGTCGTCATCAAATTTTCACCCCCCGCAAAGTACCGTTCCTCAGAGACGGGGCCCAAACCACCGGGGCTCAACATTCGGGACGCTGTTACTCATTCCACAGGAAACGGAATCTCATGAAGTTGGTTTCAATTTGTTCAGAAAATATATAGCTCCCCGTGGATGAATAAAGGGTATATTTCAAAATTCGGTCAGGCTGAGGTCTTTAAATAGCTGTTTTTCTCTCTTTACTTTCCCCATTATCAGCAATTACTTGTAAATTGATCTGAAGAGATATGTAATTCTTTTTTTTTTAATGTTAATCTTTTATTCTCTTTTTAAGATTCCCTTTCTCTATTTATTTCAAGCAAGGTCATTATAATGGATTGTTACTTTTCTCCATTTATTTTTGGCTTGTGGCAATATTTCATTTCAAGAAAAAACATTCCCGAAATCACGTTACCTAATCTTACTTTAAATATCAAATTCAGTTTTTATTTTGACCTCAACATCGTTTCCTGAAGAAGAGTCTCCTTTTCCTTAAACTACATTTTGAATAAATCCATCTTGCTCGAATCTCTACAAAACAGACTGGTCTGGTAAATTAAGTTTTCCGCCAACCCACCCGCGGGGGATGTGTCTGAAAATGTTACCCCCCCCCCCCCCCCCCCTAACAGATCATAGTCCAATTTACTGTTAACTATTCTCTTTACAAATGTGGGCACATATTTCGTACCTATTAATTATTTTCTAAGGATCAACCCATTTTTGTTAAAGATAAATCAACTTAAAATACAAAGTGTAACTATCAAAAGCAGAACAATATTGCAATGTTATGCCAGTTTCCCCGTCCAATTCACACATAATAAAGGTTCTGTTGATGTAGGCGTTGAGTAAGCCGTAACATAAAACAGATCAATAGACAAAATAAAGTTGGAGGAGTTATTTATAACTATTTCTTTCAATTCAAATCGAAACATTATAAACCACAAGCCTGTAAGAACACAATCACTTTCGAAACGTCATTAAATTTATGTTCTGTGTCTTTTCCTCTTTATGCTTCCTTGTTTGGGTGATATACAGCTTTACCACCAGAAAGCTATGGTAAGGATAAAGTTTTATATTTAGAAATTATTTTGCTTGGGAATGGGGATGGTTGTGAGAGGAAATAAACAATATCCGAACATACCGCCATTCTTTTATTCACGGAATGATATACATTGTACCACACTTTAATTTCGTATCAGTAAAGTGCCATAAACACTTAACACCCGTTTCAGCGGAAGAGTGATTTTTGTCTCCTATATACATTCTTGTTGTCAGTTGTGGAATTTCGTCAACAACAAACCCTTTTCAATCAACTGAATTCGAATATTAAATATTCAAATAAGATACCTCCCTCATTTGAAAGTTGATAGGCCAATGTTTAAATATAAAATGAAACCCTTCAAAAGGATGAATTCAACCTAGGATTATTCAGGTTTTGCCTGAGTTATTCAAGTCGAAATTCACAAATATGCTAGGCCTGTTTCATACCAGTAGCTAAAACAAAACAGAAAACATTTCAGTTGTGAAATTGGGTCCGCATTTCTCTTAAAAATAACATTTATTTCCTAGCTACTATGACTACCTTGTTTTCGGATCAAATACAAAAGTATTAAATGCATCCTGCACAATCTAGAATAATGTTTATCTAGAGCAGGATTTTAAAATATCTCATTACACCACTTCTTTGATCTTTTAACATTCAAATAATTATCACGATGTATTCACACCTTTTAATACAATAATGAAATAAATAAATATTTTACAATTCTTATCTTCTTCTTCTCTCTCTCACTCTCTCTCTCTCTTCGTTATACAGGTGTAACCATCACAAGAAACCGAAAAGATCAGACCTTGACATTTTCAAAGGCCACCCAATCTTTAGAAGAAATCTGCTTCTTCATACTGAAGACATCCCTAGAGCTAGACTGCAGCTTTGTGGATGGAACAGATCAATGCATTAAACCTGGCACAAATGTCAGCTTCAAAGCAAAAGGTGACCCAATTGTTGTGACCACCGGAAGGGGGCTATGCAGTGAGCCAGCCAACCTAGCAGGTGAGGCTGATATGAATATCAAATTTCTCTAACAACTATTCATGTGAAGGCGGGAAAGGGTTGAAGATTCTTTATCGATTTCCATTGTGAACTCTGAAAAAGGTATTTTACAAACTTAAAATGAATCTGTAAACCAACAAAACATTTTTTTGGGTCAGGTTAAGACATGAAAACAAAGCCCCTGGTTCGATGGCATGCATTTTAATCATTCTGTATCATTATTTACTTAACTTTTATACTGCGTAAAATGGACAATGACACAAACATTTGATATTGCATGTACAACGGTGTGATTGATACCCTAATATATAGAGGAGCACTTGACGAATATAGAGAGATCATGTTCGGCCATATGGGTGGATTCAAATGTGTTTGCTTGGGTTCACTTGTGTGTGTTGCGAGTGCATACATGCCATTTGAAAGCAAAAGAAGTTTTATTATGCAAAGCAAATAACAATTGCTATAGGAGAGCTTTATTAAATAGGTATTTAAGCTCGAAAAATACAGGGATGACACCAAAATAAGGTAATGTCCTTAAACCGGTCCTGAAATATTCTTTTAAAAATATGATATGTAAATATTAGTGTCAATGTATACTTTTGCTTCTATAAAGACTCACCAGATGAGAACCAGCCATCACCTTCCAGAAGCTCACCGTTCATGACAATCGTTCTTGGTGTGGTTGCATCTGCTAGCGTTATCCTGCTTATTTCAGTGGGTTTAATGTACTTCCATGGAGTGTTATGCTGTGCGAAACTAAAGAAGGGTATGTTCTAAAGCAAGTGGTTCCCTGCTATCCCCTCTAACCTATCTATTAAAAGACAGCTACATATCACAAAAAATATATTATTTCTCTTTCATGTTGCATGGACCATTAACTTATATGTTCGTCATTATTTAGGTAGCACCCCATCCCATAGGAGAAGCCTTTTCAGCATTCCCACCTTTCCTCTTTCTTACTGTACCTTTGTTTCCCCTCCCCTCCTTTTCTCTTTCATTCCCTATGACTTCATTCTTTTCCTTCTTAGCATGTAGTTAATAGTTTGTGGAAATAACAGTTCAGTACTGAGACAGGTATTGATGTGTAAGCAAATGATAAGGAAACTGAGATACATATACATGTATATATCCATATATCCATACATAAAAGTTTACATAAAAGGAAAAATAACATGATTACATTGTACTTGCCAAACATTACTATTTAGCATAGCCATAAGATGAAGGAAAAATTGTTTTGTATTATATGAAAATAAATACATTTTTTCTATTTTTTTTTCTTTGTTTATGTTAATGTATTAAAATGGAAACTATTAACTAGTAGGTTTAAACTTTCCAAATATCGATTGTCTCACGTTGCTGATCTGTAATTACAAATAATTACTTATTTTCCAGCCATTTCTTGAAGAATAAACGATGGTTCATCAATTTCCATATCTATAATTTTGCTATTATCATATAATTGTGCTCATCATGCTTTTATGACGTTTACAATAGTTTCTACATTTGACGAAAATGGGGAAAACCAACATAATCAGACATTCTAAATTTGTAAACTAAAATGATTGCAATTCATGTTCTCTTCCTCAGCACGGAGAGAAGCTACATCAGACACGACAACCATCCCACCAGTTACGACATCCAAATCACCCTCCCAACAGGTTAGTATAAATATTTGCAAGGTTTTCAATTTGAACCTCCCTCACATTCTATTTGTGACTTTTTAAAATATAAATATTAACGTCTTTATATTTCGTCAGTTACTCTTAAATTTGTCTACGCTTTCACTAACAATTATTATTCTGTGAATGTCCACAATAAACTGAATTGAATCATGATTTCAATTTAAGGTATCCCAAGAAGGCTATGCTGAACTTTCACTGACGCAGGAACACAAGTACGAGCCTCTGAAACCAAATACTAGTTCCTACATGGACATGAAACCTATTTCGTCTACCCATTCTGTCATCCCTGGTTATAATCCTTCTGGCAGAGGTAATGATGAATATGTCAGTCCCAGATTTGCACGAAAGGATCCTGAGCCTATGTATGCAAGTGCAGACGATAATGGTTTGACAAACGCATACATGGAGATAAAACCTGAATTGCCAGCGGAGTGCTGTTCCGACGGCTCTACACCTTCTGGATCTGGCAGCAAGGCATATGCTGGTCCTTCTTTCAAGCTGAGGCAGAATAGGCATCGTGTTAACACGACGGAAGCTGTGTACACCAACATGGAGAACAAGGTGTCAAATAAGGAACCTGATGAATCTCAGTATATCAATACCGTTCCAATAACAACGGATGATGAAGATGATGGGACATCCAGATATATGGAGATGAAGCCTCTGTCATCCACCATACGCTCCCGTTGCCATGGTCATCTAGATCTACCATCTAGTTCTGAAGATGATGACAATGCTTGTCCTTCTTTCACGCCTGAGGTTAACTATACTGCAGACAGGTGTGAAGCCCAGTAGGTCAACACGGAGGAAATGGCATCCCAGATGTGAGGGAAGGTATCAGTATTGTTCTCAAGGAAACACGAAAAAGGTGTAACTACTTATTGTTTACCAAATTTATTGTATCCTATGAATGTACACACACAAGCATCGTTTCACCCCTTAGTGATTTGTCAGTGCAAAGTGATTCTTAAGTTGGACTTACAATGCTAGAGGCTTAGAGGTTGTTTTTTTACACAAATACTAGAGCAAAATAAGAAAATGCTGAGATCATTATCATATCAGCCTCTCATGCTCATCACTCTTTAGCAGTTGATTTTGTCATCTCATTAAAGTATTATGCAATAAAGTAGCGATTACAACGAGCCAAATGTCTGTTGAATAAATGGTGATTTTTTTTTTTTTTTTGGCAATATGTTACTTTGAATATATCTAAGAAGCTTTAGCACTTTTAAATTAAACATTGTCCCCACTATTATAACCGCAATTAGAATGTAATCGTAATACATTGTAAACCTTCAGAATGAAGCCCATGTATGCAAACTACTTGGTAAAGATGAAAATAAAAATGAATGCGAAGTAGATTGCATTTAAGCACTGACAAGTACATGTACCCCCCCTCCCCCCACCCCCACAAACACATACAGTCTTAATCTGAACGAAACTTGCATTTTCCCCCAAATAAATGTATTTGTATCACATGTCATATACTGTACATATCTATCACTTAAGCATACAAGAAGATGTAAATTTAATGCACTTTAGGGTAGCATCATGCATGTCTGTTCATATACTGTCTGTAGTAATGTAATACTGGCTACCTTCTAAAAGCATCATTCACAACTAACAATCCATGAAATTACCCCTGATTAAATATGTAATGCATCTTTCGCCACCTATCGAAATAGCTCATGATTACATGAATATAATGGCAAACAATTGCTAAACAAATTAAGCATGTTTGAGTATATACTAATAATCTCTAAAATAACTTCTGTTTCTAATGGCTAACAATTGCTGAACCTACTAATCATATATAAGGGTATATTTTCTCCTTTGCTAATATTTGATTATGACATACAGCTATTACACTTTACATTACAAAGCTATTACAGTGTATTTTTCTGTTTTTACCTTATTTCTAATTCTGCTAAATCTTAGTGGTGAATTTTTCATGGACGAAAGTATACAAGAACAAGAGTGAAACACGAGTATTAACATTCCTACGTACATTATATTCATTAGATTGTATATCATTTAGTGTCATATTGCAACAACAACAACACAAAATGAAATGTGTAGCCAATGCATGTAGATGATGTTATTATATCTTGTAAGATATGGATTTTAAGATATCACAAACTAGTAGTTTGCAAAATTTTGCAATTTGTATTAACTTCTTGCAGTATACCAAACTTGCATGTATGCAGCTACTGTACAAAGATGGCTGAAACTTTTACGACCACTTTATTGACATCAACAAGTCTCTTGAGAATGAGTTGAATAATGAAATTTTTCTATGACTATGTTTTGAACAACTCTTTTTACATTTTCTAATCATTCAGGTATAAATATATTGATACATTTGTCATTAATTCTACATATAATCAAGGTACAAATGTTACTTTGGGGAAAATATTTCCTTTATCTGGACGGAGCATATGTGACCCGCCGCCTCAAAACCTACAATAAGTCGCACGGACCACAACGTAGCAAACAGCCCAAAATAGTAAATTTGCTTGGATCAGTCGATTTTGTGTTTTTGATAGAAATGGGTAGTTTCATTATCATTCTATCATGTCTCAAGTTTGTGAGTCGTAATTCGACTTAGAAATATGTTTTTGGGGCATTTTAAAATGACTCCTTTTTTCACCTGTCGAGCTAATGAATGTTTGGAGAGTTTTTGTAATACTTTCATTCAATGCCAAATTACTACTTTACATCCAAAGTTATTAAATTGATTTTTGGAGTGAGTAATGAATAGGTCCTCCTGGAGCAGTGTGCCAAAATTCAGCCTAATCTGATAATCCCTTCATACTGGTTGCTATGGCCATTTGAATACCCAAGTTTTACTTGGGCGCACACAGAGAGCGAAGGTTTAGCACTCTTTTGTTCCGAACTTAAATGGCCATTTTCTCTGAATAGGAGTTATTGATTGCTGGTTACATACTGATTCTAAATGTGATATTTAAAGGTGTTATCATTGAGTAAACTAGGCAAGTGATATACCATTGGAAAGCTGAGAATCTCTACTTTCAGAAAATGTATAAAACAAAAAAATAATTTTGGCGACTTATTGTAGGTTTTGAGGCGCTGGGTCACATATAGTACTTATGATAAAAAGGGGGATATGTAGCATATTGAATTTACAATCCAATTAAATATTTCATTATCGATTATGTGAAATTTGAGAGTGCTTCGACTCTAAAGGGATTTGTTTATATACTTATCAATGCTCTACAATGGGAAGTTTTGTAACCCAATCAAGCCCAAACTTATGTAAATGTATTGTCACGCTACTGCACTCAACTGTGAATAGGATCAGCATTTGCAACAAATTATTACAACAATATCACTTTGGGGAAAGTTGTATATCTCCTATAAAATATAATTCTTTCAACAGGAAATGTATAAACCAAATTTTACTTAATAACAAAATGTATGTGTAGTTTAGGATAATGTAGTTCTAACACGGTCTAAAGTTATTAAAACTCGCCTGCATGTATGGAGTTTTATTTGATGATTCAAGCCTACTGATTCTGAAAACAATGCAGTAAGAAATGTGCAAGCTAATGAAGTATCTGCTTACCATTTAAACTGAAAATTAAATCATAATGCAAAATTTTATTAATTAGATTATTATTTTGTTTTGATGAATGAAACAAGATTTTGCGTAAGAGAATACAGTAAAAACAAAAAATATATATATATTTCACAATATCTTTTTTTCTTAATCATCTCTTCTCATTCTTAAAACAAATAAGATCACACATGAAGATATTCCTAATGAAAATACAGCTATGCTGTCCATGTAGTTTTAAACAAAAATCAGTCACATTATAATTGTAAATATCATCTGTTAAACTGAAGTTTAATTCCAGGATTACAATTTATCTTTTACTTTACTTCTTAAATCATTAGGTCAACGCATAGTAGGCACTCATTTTCTATCAGAAATCAGTACTCATTAAGTAATAGCTCATCTATATTTCTGTATATTTAAAATCTGTTCCTGAAAATGAAAGTGATCAAATTGTCTGGTTTAATGTCAATCCAGAAACAAGGAATTCTTTCACATTGCAATCTGACAATAACCAATGTACTCCTGATGCATTTCAATAAAAGCTGCACAAATAAAACTATGATGATGTTTTAAGGGTTATTCTTTACTTGTGTGTGAGAGTAGGTGACCAAGGTATATTTAACCTTTTCAAGACAATTGACCAAAGTTTGTCGTTTGCCTCAATAACTTTTGATTCAGAGCCCTAAAAAATATACCAGATGCACGTGTAGAAAGAGCAAACATTTATGCACACATTATGTCCATGTTTATTGCATGGCCATATTACGTTTGATGCCTGGAATTTTGAAAACGAGAATAAACTTTTAAACTCTTAAATTGGCAACACATTGAGAGGTTCAAAATCATTGAGTTTTATCAAAATTGGCATTTTTTGTTTCAATTTTTCCACAAAATTCTGAAACATGTATATTGTTCTTAAAGACATTACACCTTATTACAACCATGTAGCACTGAAGGAAAAATATTATTGTTGCCAATTTGACGAACGAAATGTGATAAATTTAGCGCTTAATAATTCTTGTCCTGAAAGGGTTAAGCTGTCATATGTACTCTTCCCTCTGCTTGCGGAGAACTTTTCATCGTACTTGAATTCGTCACTGCCAGAGCTAGTTCTAGAGTCTGAGTCTAGGGTTCCCGTTTCAAGAGGTTCTAAGATGTCTGAAATAAAAAAAAAATATTAAATTGAACAATGACTGTAACGTATACCCAAAATACAGAAGAAGAATGCCAGAACAACAAATTACAAACGAACTACCATATCAAGGACAAACATAAGAAAAATCAGAATTTAGTGAAAAGAGAGCAATAAATGAAAAAAACGTGAGAAAATAAAAGAAGGGGAAATGCGAGAGGGTAAATGAATTTGAAGGAAAAGATTGAATACAGGAATGCATAGAGGTTTATAAATGATCAGACCAAGGAATTGGAAGATGGAATGAGTATGAACATATGAAAGAATTCAATCAAGTGACAAGGAACACGAGACAACATGTGGAAAATAAGGAAATAATGAAAGATGGAGTGGGGGGGGGGGGGCAAAAGATGCAAACAGGATAAAGATAATACATAGATCATAAAAACTATCTAGACTTTAAAAAAGAGAAAAACCACATGCGAAGAGAAGATGTAAATAAAATGAGTTAGAACAAAAATTAAATGATAATCTTAACGAATTTCACACTTAGTTTGAGATTTTCTCAGATAATTCAAGTGTATTTGGAGCAGGGTTCAATATATAAAGATAAGACAAAAACAACATGTTAAGATACCAAACTGATTGAAAAAAAAAAGGTTTTGAGTTTATTTAAGCGATTCAAATAGGTTTTTTAATCAGTCCTTGAGCCCTGTAATAAATTGGTTAACGTGTCACGCAAGCACTATTATCAATCAGTGAAATGCTCTACGTATTCTTCTTAAAACACTCATGAACACACATTTGTTCAATCAACTATGACGAAGTTTGCAAGATAATCCACGATCTTGCTCATTAAAGTAAACTACATAGTGTCACTGATATAAAGTGATGTGAAACTAATGTACTTGGTATATTTTATGTTGTTCTCTTTTTCTTACACGCAATAAGAGGGAAATGTTATACTTCAAACAAGGATGTTGCAAAATAAATCTATATGAATATTCCGGCATGCATTACACACTCACTTGTGTATTTACTAAGTGTCAATCACTTCCATACTTCTTATCGTAGGACATATACAATTTTTTCACTGAAATCCAGCAGTAACTTATACCCTTTAACCTGAGTTAACGCCCTTCTGGGTCTAAAAAGACAATGTACACATTATCATCTACCTCTTGATATTCTCTGTCTTGAAGTAACACGTTCATCGATTGGTGGAGTAAACATTAAAGTATCTTGACTCAAGAACGATAACCCAATGCTGGAAGGAGTTGACCTTTGACAGGATTGTATTGACCTTCGCCATAGGGGGAAGCTGCACATCCTGGTAGAGATGACCTATGCAGTGAAGGGAGAAAAGATGATAAAGAGGGATCTTTACAGTTGAGGAAGTGAAATTCATATTTTCTTCTCCCTAATGAAAATGTAACAAAAACTTAAATGAGGTATAGAAAATGTTGTGTAACATGACAATGCATGAAGGAGAAAGACAAGGAGTATACCATATAAGCAAACAGACCCAAAAATCTTAATAGAACACTCCAACATTTCGAAACTGCAAATGATTGATTAATCTGAGAACCAATTAATATTGTAACATGCTAATGTGATGTGGGTTGGACTGCTATCATTTAAAGAGTGTACTTATGCACAAGGCTTTAATCAAACAATCAAGCAAAAAAATAAATTATTTGCTATCACACTCAGACACTTTTCATACCACATGATGACTTGAAATGATTGATTCAGTTATGTATACAAATGAAATGTGGGTGATATCAAAGGGAAAGACATGCCAGGGCAATACACAAAGAGTCAAATTCAGAGTCAAATAAAATCAATGGGCTCGTCTACACCTTTCAAAATAGAAGATCATCCTTCACTGAAGAGGCACTAAATAATTATAATTCAGAGGCGAAATCTATACACGTGATGTGATTTCACCACTGAATTTATAAATTACGAATACTAGTGGCCATGTTGGCAGAGTGATTCACCATGCTTACTCTATTATGTTATTGCCTGAGAGATCAATGTACTTCAAATGTCATACAGTCAATGATGGAATTGGATCTATATTTTCCAAATTACCAGAGCATGATCTTTGTTTATGCTGAAATAATCTTTGTCCTTTCATCTCTATTGTAATCCCATTTTTGTATCCTACATCTTTAAAACTTAGTCCTGTGTTTTTAAGTTCTGCATCAACTATGTGCAGATTGTATCACCACTGGCTATATCCTTTAATATTTTGGCAAATTTCCTTTTCACTGAAACAAAGCTCACATTTAAAGTCAGTATTCATGTAATTTCTACTTAATTGCCAGATAAGATAAGCTAAACAGAACCAACTTGTTCTAACATCATAAAAATGGTTTTGGCTATTCTTCTAGGCAGCTTCATGGACACAGCAGGTTAGAGTCATATGCACGGCAACATAATGCGGAAGTAAAAAAAAATCATGCATCAGAAACAAGGAACCAAAACTAATTCATATTAAATTTATGCTATCACTGTACAATATCTGAATACATTACTTCATGTAAATGTTATTCTCAAATGCAAACCATAGAAATGCACAGGAGACAGTTTCTAGTACTCTATAGTTTCTGTTATTAAAGTACTAAATGGAAATAAGTAATATCTTGATTTAAGGGATATAGGGAATTTATCTAACATCTCAATACATTTTTTCTAACAAATAAAGCAAAACAGAGTACATAAACATCAAAATATAAACTTCTGGACAATCTTATGATAAGCCTATCATTATGTTACAATGCCAAAAAAAGAACAAAACAATAAAGGAACGGAGGGATCAAAACTTAGAACAGTTTTCGACTTCATTTCTAGCAAACTAATGGGGTGTTGCAAGAAAGTTGCAATCAATTGCAAATTGTAAAGCAAATTAGAACAAGCATGCTGAATGGTTCAGGGTCTGCCCATTCAAGAAGATGCGCTTGCAACAATGATTATGATTGGTCAGTACCGATCAGTTGCAACTTGCAATCAATCGCAACTTTCTTGCAACGCCCCATAAGACAAACAAAGCCTAACATAAACATAGTAGCCTCTGCTTACAACATAGCAGTTATTCATTACACGCATACATGTATCATTATGTACATGTTTGAAAGAGTAAAGGGTCCAGGGGTTAATAAATATGTGTTAAGGATATTTTTTCAGATAGATCCACATAACACGTTTTGTCATTTTGGCCTTTGAGAAGAAGAAAAAAGAAACAGATGATAATTATTACACAATTACTGGTTTGTTTTTGTTTAGCTTTATCACAGTCTTATTAATTCATTGAAAATAGAATCACCGCTGTTATGCTTAAGCTGTTACAAACAAAAACTGTTTCATGGCATGTTATACTTACTTGTGCAATGTTAGTGTTGAAAGGTGACGATATTCTACACCATCTGCATCATCTCTTCTTGGCTATTGCTTAGCAACAGTGCTTGTATCAATTCCATTGGCAGTGGTGCAGTTGTTAAGTCCTCCTCCTGCGAGTCCACCAGGGTTCTCGTTCTGGTTGCTGATGCTTGTGGCAGGTGAGATGTGAGATGTTGCATCACATTTAAAAACGTTTGGTGCTCTCCTTCAACATCAGCAGTTACAAGATGACCGTGAAAAAGCTCTACTGCATCTTTTCTTGACTCAAGTCCATAAGGGTATCTTATCTTGTGATGTTGAGATGCTGTTGGTACAGTAAATCCTGTTTGGTCCTCCTAGATGCTCTTTGGTCCTCACATTTGTGAGGTAAATTTACAGATACATAATTTCTAATAACAAATTTTCTTATAATAAAAAAGTCATCTTCAAAACGTTGTCCATTCCCGTCGGGTGATGATGCATTTTCTTATGTCCTGTATATTCTACTTTGTCCTCCACTGCCCTTACTACATGCATGTGGAGAATCTTTTTAATCATGGGGCAGAATATTACATGATATATGCAAAAGAGGGGTAGCATCAGGTACTCGGTCTGTTTCATTCCTCCCCCCCCCCCCCCCCCCCCTGAGGGTTCTAACACCTTGAATGCTTGGGCTACCTGCAGGATAAACAGTCCGACATGAAAATCCTTATTTCCATCCTGCGTGGAAGGTCATACCACTTCCCAATGTCCTTGCTTGTTGAAGACAAGTAGTTTGTTCAGCAGAAAGGGATCTGCTACCACCCCGGACACAAATGGGCATGCCTCTTTCGGTGTAGGTGGCAATTGATTGTGGGATAGGATGTATCCCGTGTGTTCATTGTGGCGGCGTCTTTCAGCTTGCTTGCCATTATCGTTTCTGTCAGGAGCTTTTGCTGCTGTAACCTGTAACGGAAGTCTGCAAGCTTGGAATCTGAATCTTCCTGAACAGTTTAGAAGATGTATTAGAAGGAATAAGCTGTTGCATTTATTTATACATTTGTTTATCTATATGTCCATTATAATTCATTTCTTCATTCATCCAGTGGTACATTTCTCCATCTTTTTACCCAGGATAGCCAAGTCAATGACTGAAACTCTGTCTTACTCAAGGGTCCTGGGCAAATTTAAAACACATGGCAATGTAAAATGATACATATATTAGAAATTGTTTGACGCACAAGGCATATATTGAAATACTAAAAGAGCGAAATCTAATGTTGTACGTTTTGAATAATGAAGACGTTTGCTGAAAACAGTGATATCCATGTTGATGATAACTGTAACATTTCTAATCGAAGCTACTTGGTTTTAATAACTCATCCTGAAAAGAGACCCACATGCTCTGTACAATTTAAAGCCAGAAATACAACAGATCAAAGGGCGTGTAGTAAGGAAAACCCTGAAAACTGGTATTCCTGATTTTTCAATTTCTCCAAAAGTTTTATTTTTCATTTAAATAACGTAAATAACCTCAAACTACCATAAGAAACTTATCATTTTATCAATATCATTTACTTATCATCATTTCCTTCATTTGTACTATAACTTACATCAAGAAACAAAATTATATTATTCATCCAAGACATTAAGAATCATTTATAATGTGTTTAATGAAAATAAAAACCAACACAGTAAATCTCTCAGGAAAAGAAGAAAAGACCATATTTTCAGACTCTAGCTTCACTACGTAATATAAATCGTCAATTGTGCCATAAACAAATAATATATCATTTCCTGTGTCCAGATGGCGGCCATTTTTATATATGAAAAGGGCCTACCTTTCCTCCTTCATTCTTCTTTTCAAACAGGCTAGATACTTTCCACTTTTTTTAACATGTTTATAACCTTGCCTTACAAAAAAAAAGTTAAGCTGACATATCTCACATACAGATAGGTGCAATAATAATAAAAAAAAAAAACGAACGAAAAATCACATTCGTATCTGGTCTATCTGTCCTTATACCAATATTCTTCGCCTGGATCTGCCTGAGGGGACCATGTATCATTCGGCCTAAGAATATAGGAAGAGCGCCCACTGTAGGCTTTCACCATCCTGCGCCTCATACGCCACTGCTGAAGAATGTCCATTTCGTTGTGTTTAACTGAGGTTCCTTGGGATAAGAGTTACAATAAAGTTACAAATTTCACATAAACCAGCAAATAAATGCTGGAAAATGCTATTCCTCAAGCCTGGAGGTCACTGTATTTTCACGTAACTAGGGATCTCCTCTGATTCTCTTTGTGTATGAAAGAAAAGTTGTAGTCCATAAATTTGCTCCTTTGCATGCGATTTCATTTTGCATGAACAAAAAAAATAAAAAATAAAGAAAGCTGTTAAAAATCGAGTGGAGGTGGAAATGCTGTGTAGACTCTTCGTCAAATAAAGATATAATGAAACGGATCATTTAAACTTAACTTTAAAATGAGTTAAAAAACCTGAATAATAATTTAATTTCCTTTTTTAGCCTCTTAAAAAAACAGACAGTGAAGGTTACAAAACTGCGGGTTAACAAAATATAATTCAACATTTTTATTTCATCAGTGTATGCATAAACAATAAATTTAAGCATAGAATCATTTTTATTTTTTTGAAGTCAAGGGTAGGATTAAAATGTGAATATATATTTTACCCCTGACAACTATAACAAATGGCAATGCTTTGGTATTCCTATACGATCCAATATTTTATTACTATATGTAATGCTAAGTTGGGAATTGAAAAAAGTGATGATGGAAATCTTTTCCATGAATAAATAGTTTAAGCCCTAATCATCAATGTGATTGAGAAAGTAAAATTGGATGGTAATGCAATGTCCCATAGGCTTACCATGCATCACCATGAAGCCTTTATCCATACCAAAGCCTCCGTTTCATCGTATATGTGTTAGGTCAATAATGATCCGTTTGTGTAAATTATGTTTGTGTTCTTCTTAATAATACCATTATCTTTGTATTGTTAGTTTGATATATACACATCTATCAAAATGTTTAATTTTATTCATTTAGTCAATATGTATCAAGTAGGGTTATTTTGAAATGGAAAAAATAGAGAAATCAAAATCAAAATCAAATCAAACCTACCATCAGGAGGACGTCTGACGAACGCGCACATAAACTAGTCTTGGAAATCAGTTTCATAAATGTGACCAGGCACCACAAAACCCCCAAAAGTCGCACTGAGTACGTTTTCAGTTAGAGGTAAAGAGAGCTGTTTTTTTTTTCGTAGGCATGGTTAAATTTTAGTTTTTAAATTTTAACAATTTCATCCCAGTCACTAATCTTATAGAAAAGGTGAATAGGATGGCAATGCCATTTTTTCAGCTTAGAATTCATATCATTCGAAATAATAATTTTGGAAATCAGTTTCTTATTAAAATGAAAAATTTGCTACCAAATTACGTATGACTTTGTGACAGTTAACGTAAAAGTAAATGATAATGCAACGCCTCGTCAGCTCAGAAAGCATCTTGTTATGCCTCTAGAGCTAAAAGCGTATTAATGTTGGAAATCAGTTTTATAAATTTGTAATCTAAAATTCAGTGGAAGGGAAGGTAAAAGTCAATTATAATGCACAATTTTTCCAACGTTGATATTGTCTCACCATGAAGACTTGATGTATAAGCCTCGCCATCTCTAGAGGGCGTGATATCATCTGTGATGGGAGAGCTGGTGGAGAATGGGGATATGATGTAAAAATCCGAGCTGATCAGGAATGATCCTTCATCATCCGAACTTACTACTGGCTCACTGACAAATGTCTCTTCCATGATGTATCAGACATTAAATAATAGCAATGATAATGTGATGATGACCATTACTGAATGAGGGGTGAATTTCAATCCTTTGGTGAGAGTTCAAAATCGCTATAATACAATCAGTACTGACCTTTCGCTTCCATTTTTGTTATACTATTTCACTCACTAATAAAATAACGAGGACGGAAATAACGTTGGATTACCCCTAATGAAGGTGTAAGAGCCTATAAGCTTTAAACTTTACATGAACTCTACGGTCATTAACTCTTCTACTGCTCCTTATCGATGAGACCCACTTCCAGAAATCCCAAACTAGGACGGTATTCTACATGCGCCCCCCCCCCCCCTTCCATCACACCTGTACCTCTTCTAGTCCAATACGCTCCTTGCATCACTAGCAGGACCGGGTTCTCGGAGGGACGTGGTCTCAATCGGTGCCTCATTTCAGCTGGAGGATGATGAAGGCTGCCGGGATGGAAACAGGGTGGGGAAGATGAAGACAAAGACATCCACAAGAAGTCTTTGCTACCAGTACCCTTGTAGATGGTTGCTGCACGCGCTTTTCCTTGATTTGGCGAGCACCAACGCGAAACTGGTATATGCGCCTTCAAAAATGAGTGACAGATCAGTTAAGGTTGGTATAGTGGGCATCTCCATATTATTAAATATTAATAAGTTAATTTTTATCCAATGTTATGTATTATTAATTTTGTCTTACAATTATTTAATGTATTTTTAATTGCATTAATTTTATATTAAGTATTATAAAGTTTGTAAACGCTGTGATATAGTTCTATATAGTATATATTCTATATAGTACTATGAAGAGCGTAACAAATGCTAGTTATTTTTATTATTAAGGTGACTTATTGGGGATGGTCATACCGGTTATTCCCCCTCCTGAAATATTTGGGGAATATATGAGACACCCCCCCCCCCCCCCCCTCCCGGTTTCGACACCCATGCATCCATAGCTGCATTGGAAATATAAATTATAATACTAAAGCCGTCGTGTATGATCCCATCTCGAAAAAAGTGGAGGATATATATATATATCCCCCCCCCCCTTCCCCCCGATTTACGGCAATGGTACATAAGAACGAAATAATTTATTTTATGGCTTTGTTAATTTCACCAGGATTTCTCTTTTTTCTTCCATATATATATATATTTTTTAGAGATTTCATTCAAAATACATCAATAGATATAAATCAATATAAACAAACAATTACGCAATGGTCGGGCGCCTGCAACCTCCCCCCCCCCCCCCCCCACACACACACACAAACACACACACACTCTCTCTCTCTTTATGTATATATATATATATATATATATGTTTATATAAGTATGCAAGTGTGGGTAGAGGGTGTGTAAACAATGTATATGGTTTTTCCCTTTACATGTCCAAGATACAAGATACAGTTTTAGCATCATGCTTTACAGTTTTGAAGTATGATTTGAACAATATTCAAAATTTGTGAGGTCGCAATTACATTGTAATATAAAAACGAAAAAAAAAACACAGTTGTGATGGGATTTCATTTGCCAAAATTTCACAATGATAATTTATTTAAAAAGCTATACTTTTAATACGAGCAGACATTAAAGGGCCACCAATCACACCTGAAAAGGCGCATTTATAAGAACGGAAAAATGTTTTTATAAAGTAGAAAAAATAGATCAGTGCCTATATATTACAAAGAAAACAAAAATGAGGGATACATGCTTTTGTTGAAATAGGAGCATTTTTAAAGGTAAGGTGATGGATGAGGTGTAATTATCAAAATGGGCACTTATAACAATGTGGAACGGGAACTTATTCGAAAGGGGTAACTTATCTGAAGTTAAACGGAAAGTTAGGGACACTGTGCCCACATGCAACCCCGGAGCAGTGGTTCTGACCGGGTCTACATGTTATGATTGTTATTTCATCATGATTTTATATATAGTTGGGTGGTGATGGCACAGGTCATCATCCTCGATAAATATTGGGGGTTATATTCCCTCTTTCCCCACCACATTTGATCCATGTGACTTTATTTTATTAATTTTAATTTTAAAAACTGTTAGTATTACTAATAACATGAGCGTGGCAAAATTGCATTATAAGGGAAAGTTACCGACTGAACTCTCTAAAATCGAGAGTAATTACATGTACTTTTAATCTAAATAATTTTTCTGCATTATGACTTTGAAAATATCACCTCCAAATATATTGGGGTGGTAACAAAGGCCACCCCCCCCCCCCACAGTTTTTTTTTGTTTGTTTAATTATACCTACATATCCCTCCCAGATCAACACCCATGTTGTATAAGTTGAAGTAGATGACTTTCACTTTCTATTAGTGAACAAATATATCGGGAAAAGCAGAAGGAACGACAAAATTGTCAGATAAATATTAATAAATTCATATGAATTTACCATTATTCTACACAAATAAATAATATCTTTATTGAAATAAAGAATATATAAATTTGAATAATATTAATAAATATAATATATCAAGTTATATATTTCTACAACATATAATAGAAATGTATATATTTCACCATTTTTTGACGGGGGGAACGTGGGGGATGTTTTTACACCCCCCCCCCCACCTGAAAAAGTTGGGGGATGCATACCAATCTACGCCCCTGGGAATATTTATTAAAGTATTTTTCACTTATTCAGAACATGACAGTTGACATTGTGTGATCATGGCATGTCCATGTCCATTAAAATGGCCATGACTGGGAGTGTATTATAATTATTCGATGTACTTTTTTTTCTGTTACCTGCACATTGGGAAGGAACTAATTACCAATACTGCTAAAAAAAGTAGTGCATAGTATAATTATGAACAGACTAAAATGGCATGTAATATAAAGTAGGCAAACTTTCTTATCACCATTCTTATTGCTTTTAGATTTTCTCCATTTTGCCGTTATCTGTGATAAAGAAAAAAGTTTTTAAACAAATCTTCTGTAATCTGTGTCATAAAAAGCCTGGGCAATCTGATTTAAATTATCTAAACTGGGTCTGGTCCACGAAGAAGGAAAAAGAAATGAAACCATGAAACCATGGCTCTATGAATGAGAGAGTGACCATCTTTTTACATCGATGGATACGACGGTCATTTAAAGACGTCTTAATAATTCATCATCAATACATCTGCCATGTATAACCAAAGCTTGGGAGTACTCCTGTGAATTAGTATAGGCTCTTGACTCTAATACGAGAGGTCCCGGGTTCAGTCCTAGCTCGGTGCTGACATCATTGGACTAGGATTTTTACCCACATTTGTTCCTCTCGTCCCAGGTGTGTAAAATTGGTAGCTAGCAATAGTGTCATTAAGAGCAGTATCAATACTTAAATGGCTACCCTTGGGAAATAAGATCAAAATCATTAGCTTTATTCTTGTTACTATTACTGTTATCATTATTGTAAGTATCATCATCATTAGCATTATATAATTATCTGCAAACTTTCCGATTTCTAGGGACTTTCCTCTTGAAACAAACTTGAACTTATTGACAAACATGAAATCAAGTCAAGTACTTCAAATAATTTTACTCGCTCTTCAAGTGTTCATGGGCATGACACTAGAAATAGTCAATTTAATTTAATTTAAGCGGAAAGGTAAAATTGGAAATTCCTTTTATTTTAACGGTATTCTTTTCTGGAATTCCCTCCCAAATCATGTTAAGTCAGTTAAGAATTTTTTTACATTTTAAAAGGGTATTGAAGCATCATCTGAAAAATGTGTCTACTCCATAACTATATTTCTCATCGCCTTTTTGTAGCTCAGATGGTTGTTTCCTATATTGTATGACTTATGTAACCAACGTTTATTATCGATAGTTTCATTATGATTTTCTGTATATTCTCTCCATTTTGCCGTTATCTGTGATAAAGAAAAAAGTTTTTAAACAAATCTTCTGTAATCTGTGTCATAAAAAGTACTTTTTTTCCTGGGCAATCTGATTTAAATTATCTAAACTGGGTCTGGTACACGAAGAAGGAAAAAGAAATGAAACCATGAAACCATGGCTCTATGAATGAGAGAGTGACCATCTTTTTACATCGATGGATACGACGGTCATTTAAAGACGTCTTAATAATTCATCATCAATACATCTGCCATGTATAACCAAAGCTTGGGAGTACTCCTGTGAATTAGTATAGGCTCTTGACTCTAATACGAGAGGTCCCGGGTTCAGTCCTAGCTCGGTGCTGATATCATTGGACTAGGATTTTTACCCACATTTTTTCCTCTCGTCCCAGGTGTGTAAAATTGGTAGCTAGCAATATTGTCATGAAGAGCAGTATCAATACTTAAATGGCTACCCTTGGGAAATAAGACCAAAATAATTAGCTTTATTCTTGTTACTATTACTGTTATCATTATTGTAAGTATCATCATCATTAGCATTATATAATTATCTGCAAACTTTCCGATTTCTAGGGACTTTCCTCTTGAAACAAACTTGAACTTATTGACAAACATGAAATCAAGTCAAGTACTTCAAATAATTTTACTCGCTCTTCAAGTGTTCATGGGCATGACACTAGAAATAGTCAATTTAATTTAATTTAAGCGGAAAGGTAAAATTGGAAATTCCTTTTATTTTAATGGTATTCTTTTCTGGAATTCCCTCCCAAATCATGTTAAGTCAGTTAAGAATTTCTTTACATTTTAAAAGGGTATTGAAGCATCATCTGGAAAATGTGTCTACTCCATAACTATATTTCTCATCTCCTTTTTGTAGCTCAGATGGTTGTTTCCTATATTGTATGACTTATGTAACCAACGTTTATTATCGATAGTTTCATTATGATTTTCTGTATATTCTCTCCATTTTGCCGTTATCTGTGATAAAGAAAAAAGTTTTAAAACAAATCTTCTGTAATCTGTGTCATAAAAAGCCTGGGCAATCTGATTTAAATTATCTAAACTGGGTCTGGTACACGAAGAAGGAAAAAGAAATGAAACCATGAAACCATGGCTCTATGAATGAGAGAGTGACCATCTTTTTACATCGATGGATACGACGCTCATTTAAAGACGTCTTAATAATTCATCATCAATACATCTGCCATGTATAACCAAAGCTTGGGAGTACTCCTGTGAATTAGTATAGGCTCTTGACTCTAATACGAGAGGTCCCGGGTTCAGTCCTAGCTCGGTGCTGACATCATTGGACTAGGATTTTTACCCACATTTGTTCCTCTCGTCCCAGGTGTGTAAAATTGGTAGCTAGCAATAGTGTCATGAAGAGCAGTATCAATACTTAAATGGCTACCCTTGGGAAATAAGATCAAAATCATTAGCTTTATTCTTGTTACTATTACTGTTATCATTATTGTAAGTATCATCATCATTAGCATTATATAATTATCTGCAAACTTTCCGATTTCTAGGGACTATCCTCTTGAAACAAACTTGAACTTATTGACAAACATGAAATCAAGTCAAGTACTTCAAATAATTTTACTCGCTCTTCAAGTGTTCATGGGCATGACACTAGAAATAGTCAATTTAATTTAATTTAAGCGGAAAGGTAAAATTGGAAATTCCTTTTATTTTAACGGTATTCTTTTCTGGAATTCCCTCCCAAATCATGTTAAGTCAGTTAAGAATTTTTTTACATTTTAAAAGGGTATTGAAGCATCATCTGAAAAATGTGTCTACTCCATAACTATATTTCTCATCTCCTTTTTGTAGCTCAGATGGTTTTTTCCTATATTATATGACTTATGTAACCAACGTTTATTATCGATAGTTTCATTATGATTTTCTGTATATAGTTTTTTTTTCCGTTGAGTAAGTCTTGTTTTCACATTTATGTAATCTTCGCCTACTTTATAAAAATGTTATGTTTATTTTGCTACTTTAGTACATTCTTATTACTTGTCATACGTGCACGATAGTCTTGTAGCCGTACTAATGTGTTTTCTTAGTGTATTTTTTAATCAGTTATTTAGGTAAGGACCCCATTGGAAATAAGCCATTTCGGCTTTCATGGGCTATCCTGTCATGGTACCTGGTTATGTTTGTATTGCAATATACCTGACGAATAAATCAAATCAAATCAAATTACCAAAAGTTTCCTGTTTGTTATTGTATATTCCTCAAGAGTATTTTCTTTTATATGCCTCTGGGATATCTGATATTTTTAATCTAGAAAATCCATGTATCTGAAAATGTTCCCTTTGTATTGAAATACAATATAAAATGTTAATGACTGACAAGAGATATTGGTGTTTTTTCGTCTGTCCTAATGATAGACTTTGGAATGGACAAAACAAAAATCAAAATGTAAAATAAGGACACTTGAGTCGAGTTAAACGGTAAACTGACTGCCTGTCGAACCAAAGATCATGGGTTCGAATCCACCCCGGTAGGATGACTGAAGCCTGCGTTGTGTGTTTACCTGCCCCTCCCCTGTTTCGTAGACGCAGGCCTGTTTTTTTTACAGTGGAAAACACTTCAGCCCTCGGAAAGGACGCTAAATAGAGGTACCGTGTAGAAGACAGTCACATCTTTGCACATTCAAAACCCACTGCACTATTCGAAGAAGTGTAGGGGGAACCCCGGTGTAGTGGAACACCTGCACATCCCAATAAGTTTTATCGCGTTCAAAGACGCGAGGGTTACAGGGATTCAGTTCGCGTTTCCCCTCCCAGGCACATGTGACGCCAAATGCTATATGATGCTAATTATTGATTTATGTAGACAAAATACTTTTATCACGAACATGACAAACGATACCTTTCAGATGGCTTGGGACTTAATTTGCCTTTAGACAAAAGCGCATGCATTGTTTAAGCAATTTAACACGTTCCAAATTCAAGTTTTAAGTTTCAATCCATGATTAATTTCATAAAACTGAATAGGTGTCACAAATATTAATGCTATGAAACTAAATTAGGTGTCATTAAAAGCCTAGAAAACCAAATTTATTGCTATGCTACGTTCATTTATAGCGCACTCACATTCGACTTCAGCCGTCACACATCTTCCAATGTTTTTCGATTTGTTCCACATCATCGAGTTGCTTTGTTCGTACATTTTGCATACCTCAATCACTGATGTGCAATGTTTTTCGTATCGCGCTCATAAAACAACACTTCCTCGATTAGCATTAATTTTACTTAGTTGTTAGTGAGTATGGTGATTTGTGTCGAAGTACTTGTTTTGCTCGCCTTTATTAGTTCCAGATCAGGTAAGTTTTGTTTTATTATGTTAGCTATTGAATATATTCAAGAATAAGTTGGAGAATGTGGGAGGTTATTCAACTTCATTGTACGGTTACGTAGTAGAACATAACGTAGTGAATAGAATATATATGACAATTTAGTCGTGGGATTTATTGCTCAAATTTAGTACATCTACTAATTTTGTAGCTTTTTTACTTCTTCGCTCTCTAAATTAACCTATTAATTTTTGTCCGCTGCATGCAATCTTGAGGTGATGTTGGCGTGTATAATCATATTGTAAAGTTTAAAACAATACTAGCTGCCAAACGATGCCTAGCCTAGAGATAATAATAGCAATTGCGTTTACTTGATAACACTTTACTTTCAGCCCAAGCAATTACTAGTTTTCCGGGGTAACCTCGCTAGTCATAAGGGCCGCTATTCACGAGGACCAGTTATTCATAAGGACCGCTATCCATAACGCCTGACTAAATGAATAGCGGTTTTCTATGAATAGCCGTCCTTATGAATAGCGAGCAAACCATAGACAAATTACCTCGCTATTCATAAGGACCTCCATTCACAACAAGCACTGTTCATAACTATATATAAGGACCGTTATTCATAACGCGTGTTAATGAATAGCGGTTTTCTATGAATAGCGAGCGGACCCATAGTTTTCCATATTCGGCCCTTTGCTTTCAAATTCAAATTAAGAATTTTGAAAATGCACACAAAATGTTAGAAGAAGCAATTGCTGTGCCTTCACTATATAGTTTCTATAGATAACTATTGTGTCACCTTTATTCTACACGTAAATTCCATTGACATTTATTCCTTGTGTTTTCAGGCAAACAAATGATGAAAACTATTTATCATATTAGGATTATATCATTGTGAACAACGAAAACATGGCTTTTTACCGCTGTAATGAATAACAATATACGTATTTGATGCATGTTATTAGAAAATTTGAGAAAAAATCTTTCTCATGAAAATATGTGTAATTCACCCTGTGCAGGATATTATGCATTTGAGGTGTCTATCCAGACGCCCAACTCTCCACCAGTCATTGGCGAAGATTTCACATTGGTTTGTACCTTCACGCCGCCGAGCAGAAATCGGCGGCTAACTTGGCAAAATGGTAATGGTATCACATTAGTTAGTCAAGTCTGTTGGCTCTATCCTGACTGCGGGTCTACAGTTTCTTATTCATCAAAGTTCAGTTTACTAGCAGACTCTTCCAGTGGAAGTCTTACTATAAGAAATCTTACATTGTATGATAGCGACAACTACAAGTGCACAGTTAGCAGTACGGTTGTGGTAGAGAAACCAGGATCAAGTAGCATGGAAGTGATTGCATTGTCACCAGGTAGTTATCAAAATGAGAAAAATACACATCGAGACTCAAATATAACTAGAGGAAATCACATTACCAAAAACTAATTATTAATGTATAAAATGAATTCAATCTTCCTTCGTACTTACTCGTGCATAAACATCCAAACAAAACATTGATACATGGATGCATGTGTAATAATACTCATGTGTCATAAAGCCTTTTATCCAACGGTAGTTATTTGGGGGTATGTCCGGGTAAGGCTGTTTCTTTGGTCACAAACACACACACACACCTACATGTGCGCGCGAGCGACGTGAGGGTGTGTGTGTGTGTGTATCTATCTATCTGTCTGTCAATCTATCTTTGTCCAATAGCTTGAAGGCCTTGGGGCAACTAGGTTATAGATCTTGAGACAAAAGTTTCCCCATAACTTTCTGTCTCCAGCTGTTGTACCATAGTTAGCCGCTCAAAAGATATTCCTACTTCATGTTATCGGTCCAGGTCTTTACATAGTTGGTCTTTCATGTTGTTGTTGTACTGCCATTGGTTCCTCCTAGCAAGATGGCGATTGCCAAGCTATTCTTCCATGTAGTTACTTGACTAAACCACTGTTGCTCTAATTTGTTTCACAATCGTGATAAGGCGATCTTCTATCAAGTATCATAAATCTTTTGGGGGTGTACCTACATAAATATAGTATGGAATATGTGCATGAAAACTATACAAATGAGCTTCCATTTTGCTCGAAGGATAATTTGACATGTTATTATTAGAAAAGGGGAAAAATAATAACAAAAAAACATTTGTATTATTTTTATGTAAAGGCCCACCAGATCGTGTTATAATGACTAACCTGGAGAATTTACAAGACGGTGTACAAACAAACATAAAATGCAGGGCCACTAATGGATTCCCCGCTCCATCCATTCATTGGTACATCGGATCTAGAAATTTGACAGAGGATTCATCAACGAATGTAGATGTTCGGTATGATGCTGAGAGCAATCTTACACTCATACCGAAGAGGTTTGACCACGGAAAACACCTCCTATGTCAGGCAGTTCAACCCAACGCACCTTCATTGTGGTCAGTGAATGCGAGCGTGGTCATGAACATATCATGTGAGTAAAGTTCGAGAAAGGTCTTTGGTAAGGATTTTTGACTAATCTCATGAAAATGCGCAAGATATTGATCTGCCGTATCTAGTATTCTTTATAGTATTCATCTGCTTTTGTTTTGTTTTCTTTGTTTTTGTTTCAATAAATATGTACAATTCTAAAAATACTTTACATGTCATTTTTGTGCTGTTCTTCCCCATTTACTACATAAAACACGTATGAGTAATGACCATTAAAAAGTAATATACTTTCATATTTCTTCTTACTTAGATTAACATGCTTCTTTTAGCTTGACCCCCCTTACCCGTCTACTCCTGTATCTCTCTCTTTCTCTGTCCCTCATTTTTTCTGCTTCTTCTTCTTCTTCTTCTTTTTTGTTTAGCTCTTCTCCAAATTGACTTTCGATATGTTTCTTTGTACTAGACGAACCGCTTGTTTTCATTTCTTCTCGACGGTTGACATTGGATAAGTTACACATTGGGTTTGTGTTCACCTGTACTTCAGACGCAAATCCGCTAGCCCTTATTTTGCACTGGTTCTGTAACGACACCCAGTTGCCTAACAGCATCAGCAACATAACACTCCAGAAGACTACTCAAGAAGGTGAAACGATAACTTCCAGTAAAATGGTGATTGGAAACTCCACTTCAAAAGACCTTTGCGAATACAAATGCGAAGCTGTTTCAATAAGTGGGTCTGGCAGTGCGGTCTTAAGCTCCACATTTCCTCGTGAGTATTTTTGTTTAATTGAGTCTGTAGCTTATTTGGGGCTGATTAGAAGGGTGCTTGTTTTCAACTTTATGTCCGTACCTTCGCCTTATCTCAAAACGATGAAATAGATACATTTACGCCAAAGCCCAGATCCTACCCTATTTCTGTTCTTGCCTTACCACTAACAAACATTAATACAGTTTTCCCAGATCCACTGTCTGATTTTGTCGCCGACCGAAACCAGACATCATCTTCAACTCTCTTCGTTATTTGCAAACCTGGATTCATCACCGGGCTATGACAAGATTTTATTACCGAATATCATACAAATAATACATGTGAAGGAAATCAGGCAATCAACGGAGTGGAATTGCCTCCAAGTCGATGAAGCTGAACCATCTTCGATTGCTATAAGTATAGCCATTTCCGAATGATGTATGTAAAGTAGGTTGGAGAAGTGGGGGGGGGGGGGGGGGGGGGGTGGTGCAAGATCACACGTTCATATCAAATACTTGTACGTGAACAATGACACTATTACGTGTATATTGTAATCATATTGATTACCTAGACCTGGTTGCATTTTGTTGAATAATTCTTAAGTCTATGATTCATAATCCGACTAACCATAATCGGTATTTCCGATGCTTATTTCAACTCCTAACCCCACGTTTTCAAACGTTTATCACTTGTTCAAATTATCGAATGTCATGTCGGTCCATGTTTAATGTTTTACTAATGTTTTTTAAACACAAAATACTGCAGATTTGTATTTCTTAGTTCACTTGAAATAATTAATGAAACTTATATTGCCAATTAACGTAATTCTTTGAAATCCCTTTTATTAAAATCTGACAGTCAAGTTTTATTCTTCAGAAAAACAAATTGCTTTCAATTTCGGAGCGCAAGACATGGGTAAAGAGACAAGTAAATTACAGTGTAGCCACTGTTGTTCTCGTTCACTCACGCATGGTTATAGAAAACCCTTTCTGCTCATTGTCCACCTTTCCTGCAGATATTCTGCTGAGTTGCATACAGCTTTATGACACAATATTAACGTGCTTGGTTGAAATGCGACTTTACAATTTTTCTTATGATATGACATCATGAAGGTTATTAACAACAAAAAATATTGCCTATGAAATGTTGGTAGGTTTATTAATCAGCTAGGAAAAAGACAAAAATAAAATATTTTCATGACATTTTCATACATACGGAAAGCTTATGGTCTCTCTTATTAAATTACACCTAGCAATCTAACAATATCTCACGCTTCAGTGGGCAAAAACCATTGTTGTGCATTGGTGCTAATTCATGGTTGACAAAAATCTGTATTGGTTCTGGCTGGTGTCAGCAAAATTGAGAGTCTTGAAAATGCTTAAAAACTTTCGTATTCTGATTATTAAAAGTCAATTTACGAAAGGATAGGCTTGTTTTCGATGTCCTTACATGTCCCATCAAAACTTTATGGCCAGCTTGAAGTAAAACTTTGCTAAAATAATATTTCAAAACACTCAATAACGTAGTTAATTGCTAACAAATGAAGCATACAAATGTTGATGAGAAGCAGAAGTTCATACATATAACAAAACCTGTTATTTCATATTTTTTCTATTATTTATTAAAATTTGAATATTTCTAAGCCTTTTCATGACTCTAAACTTTGCTGATACCAGCTAAAACAAATACCTATTCTTGATACGCCTGTGATATCATTTCTTAAATTGCATGTTTACTTTATTTATGTTTACGTAATGATTTGCTTCATTCACTACATTGCGACGTATAGTTAAACACTTACCAATGAAGATCCCCTTGGATTTGTTTGTCTATCCTGCCTTGTCTTGTCAATTAGCCGTGCGTTCCCAATCCAATGACAAAACTTTCGCATTCGTATGCCCTTCCATTATACGAGGATGTAAATCGTTGGATTACTACAAACTTATGTGTATTCTATCTTCTTATTGCATTGATATTATTTGCTCTTGTATTATGTAATTGATTTCTGTTATTCCATGATGTATGATTTGTATTTGTATTGACTGAAAAAAAATAAACAAAACGCGTTGAAAGTCGATGTATTTTGGTTGCAAATGGCTATACTGGGCTTAAAAAAAAAAAAAGAACCAAACTTTGAAAATTTCAAACACGTGGACTATACATTTAACGGCGTTTAATTTCATATCATATGAACGAGTAATTAATTTGCTTTTCAATGGTAACTTGTTTAGGTTTTCAGGGTCACGCATCAATGAACTTCATTGTCTTAAAAATGTTGTGCAAAATTCCAGTTGGTTCACTTTCTTGTAAAACACAGTAGGCATAGTTTGGGTTGAATAGCTTTGTCAGCTAGATTGGTTGTTCTTAATGGCCATCCTTTAGTTAAGCAAATTATCATAATGATTAATTTTACGCCTTAACAAAGAGTTGTATGAGCTTCACAAATCATGGAACAAGTTGTTAGTATATAATAAAGAATTGACCAAAAAGGACAATATTTGCGCCATTAAGGCGCAAATATTCACTTTGAATGAAAAGCGCCTCAAAACATAAATAAAACAAACAAGGACCAAGGTTTTCAGAGAGCACATAGAACATGTTCGTTTGTTTTGAGTGATGCACGCATCTCCACCGATTTTAAACTAAAAGCTCACATTTTTGAAAATCAGCAAAGTAATATCTTGAATCACACCTATTAGCTTTTTTTTATGTTTCTTCTCTATGTTCTTTGTCTTTGATTTGCAATTCTTGGTTGGCATTAGTCTTTGTCATGCAACCTTGTTAAAATTCACCGAGACGTTCTTCTTTGCAAAATGTTTCTTTTCTGAAAATATTTTTGTAAAGCAAAAATTATGAATCATGGGTGAATAAGATCTTATTAACACAAATTTGAAAACGAAAATTATCCACAGTGAGAGCTGGAGCACCCAGGCCATTTCACAAATGCCATCTCCTTAACATCATGCCTAATGTATTTTACAAGAAACTGAAGCAACTGTTTTCTTTCCAATGGCAACTTATTTAAGTTATTTAGGTACCTAAATAACTTAAATAAGTTGCCATTGTAAAGAAAAAAACTACTCTTTTACATGGCATTATGACGAATCAAAAGGCTAATCTGTAAAGGAGAATAGCTGAGAAAGTGTAGATTCGTTGTTCCGAATCTACGAGGCGTAGCCGAGTCTACGAGGCGTAGCCGAGTAGATTTGGAGTGGCGAATCTACACTTCCAAGGCTATTCTCTGATTTAAACCATTGCGTACATTCGTAAAAAAGAATCTACACTTTATTGAATAGATTGACGTCATAGCAATGGTTTAAAGATGAAGAATTGATCAATAAATAAATATAGGTTTTCCCGCTCGATTTCATATTTTTGTCAGTCAAATTAATTTAGATGTATTCAAATTCAGACACTATTGTCTAACGATCGATATCGGTCTTTCAAATTTTGAATGGAGTCATTTAAATTCTTTTCGAGACAAGCCGATTAATTTATGAACACTGAAATTCATTTATGGACAAGATTATTTCAATTAATATCATTCCATTTTTCTTTATCCGCATTCGATTTAGTTTCAGGGCATTCAAATTAGCGATCGTTCTTACGAATTCGTTTTAGTACTATACGGTTTCAAATTTCGTGCATTAGATTTCAATGTTCAAGCATTCAAATTATGAAAGTACCCCAGAGGGGCCTGTTTGGGCATTCACATTCATTTTAAGGAATTCATTTTAAAATCATAGATTCGTTGATCAACTTTCACGGATTTCGTGGTTGTTAATGATGTGCATGCGTGTGCCTCTTTGTCTTTGTATACATTTTTGTTTTTGCCTCTATTTAAGAAATGGACTTGCTTTTTTATTAAGCTTTATATGCCATACATTTTAATCTCTCTTCGTATATTTATGAATGGGATTTATTTTTGACTCATGGAATATATATATATATCAAATTCTATTCAAAACTTTCACATTTTATGTAATTACAAAATGATTGATTTCTACGTTTTCTTCAGTATTGATTTGTAACGTTGTGGAATGTATTTCTTTTCATAGAATGGTATGCATGTATGTATGCCTCAATTAGCCTTCTCCTATCCTCGTTGAATTTTTCATGTAGCAAACTGGGTGATAATCTGCCATTTTTTTCAATGTGAAGCGGATAGTATGTAAACGTGGTACTCATAAGCATGAGTACATGCAGAATGACCGAAGACTTCCTAGCTCACAATTAAGGTTTTCCAAAAACTTACAATACACATTAAATCGAATGCACTTATTTAAAATTGATGAAATTGAATGACCGAAGAGTAACAGAAGCCGGTTGCAGGTGAAATGGGATGCTTCGATTTGAAACTTTTGCTTGTAAGTCAAATTTGAATGAAGAATTTTAAGAATCTGTTGCACAAAAAGTTAATTTACACGTGTATAAATGAATGTGGATGCTCACTGGTTAAATCGTTTGCTTTTTCTTCAGATGAGAATGAACCATTTGAAGATTTTGTTTCACGAATAGTGAATTTGGACGAATCAAAGTGAAATTGATTGCTCTTTCCTTAAATCGTTTGCTCTTAATAGGAATCTTGATGACCCATTTGAAAAATTCGTTGCACAGATCACGAATTTGAAGGAGCAAAAACGAAATTGAATTTACATGTACCATGGCGATCATATCGTTTGTGAATTCGAATGCTCAAAATGTGAAATAGATTGAACAAATTGTGAAATTGAACGGGAAAACCTATAAATAAATAAATAAATAAATAAATAAATAAATGAATAAATAAATTTTGTTACAAGTGATAAGAGCTTTCTACGAGTTTCATACAATCAATGGGGAGGGGGGGGGGGGGGTGGGCTTGGGATAATGCATAATTTTTGACGTCCTGCAAAATAAAGATGGATGCCAGAAGCATTTTCGCTCTGCTTGAGGGAGACCTTGATCTTCTGCACATTTGGTGCGACCCTGTTGTGAAGAAGGCGCTGCGGAAAAGAGATGTTCAGGAGGAGACAAAAGTGTGTGACAAAAACAAACAAGGGAATTGAGCTATTTTAATAACCTTCCAAGTGTGTAGGTTTTTCCTGTGTATACGGTAAATACAGACATAGGTACATGGATTAAATAAGGTCAGAGGTAAAAGATTTCAGGTCACTGGTGTGTGACCTCGCACAGAAGCAGGTTTTTGAAACTTACATTCTATCTTTAAATCTCTCTCTGAATTTTCAGAAGCTTCAATGTTCATATTTATATTTTATGGTGCTATTTCTTTGAAAATATAATTAATCCTGTTGAAAGTTGCATAAGAATTTTTGTTATGTAGTATTTTGTATATGATGTATGGTCACATGTGTGACATGGGGGGGGGGGGGGGGGCACGTGTGACATGCCCGATAGGTAGTGTGGACAGATTTGGTAAACTACTGACAAAATCATAATATTTAGTATTTTTAATTCATTTTGCGATAACTCTATTTGAATTATAATCAATACGGTAGAAATTGATTATCAGATCTTTTCTTTATGAAAAATATACAGGGAACACACATTTTTTTTTCTTTCATTTTCATACATTTATAGATATCATTTATTGATATATTTATTGAGATACTGTGGAGGTGTTTTGGTGTAGTAGATAGGTAACCAACTTACCTTACTGCAGATCACAAGGTATGATGTTCAGTTGAATTGCCATTGCACTAACTTCCTTTGGCAAGACATTTATCTGCTCGGTCCAGGTGTAGTGGGTACCTGTAGGATTTATTTTGTTTAATGCACTTAGCGCTACGGTTATCGTGTTTAAACCAGGGTAATAACGTGCTTGTAGGGCCATCAGGAAAAACAGTATTTAGTACAGATGAAGTTACCCTGGGTAAACAAGACATATATAGTATTATTATTATTAATTTTCATTATAATTGTTATTATTATTATAACTCTAACTGCGACCTAAAGTGAATCCTTTTATCTCATCCTATTGTTAGGATTCGCCTTAACCCACGTTCGTTTCGCCTTAATGTCGAATTTCTATTGTGACGGAATAAACCTATTGTTAAGATTCGCCTTAAGTCGCTGATAGGTAAATTGTGATTATCATTATTATATTTCATTATATAATTACTATCTACTATTATCATTATTATTAATGTTCAGGCCAAAGAATCAAAAGTAAACAAATCAAAAGTTTCCATGCTGATACAAGTGTATTCATCTTCAGCTTGTTTTCTAAACTATTTTTTAGAAGCACATGTATTAGAAATATGCGATAGCTTATTATACTTTGATCGCTTACGCACTCGATTTAAGTTTTACTAAATCAAACTTCAATTTAGTAGAATATACGTGAAATGTTTGAGTAAAACTAAATACAAAACACCATTCACGTCATTTCAACTTGTATTAATTTACTAATGTTAACTCAAAGTAAGAAACTGTACGTATTACTCAAACAATCTATGCTGATTGTACTTGTTTGTATGTTTTTAAAGTAAAGACTGATACAGTGCGTAATATAAGTATTAACATAATTCATGAAAATTAATTAAGACCAAATCGATCTCTTTTTAAAAAATAAAACAATTCTTTTTAGTGGTTGAATGAAAATTCATTATGTCCTAATTTATTCATGTAAAGATATTTCAGAAAAAAAATTGTCAACCAATTTGATCTTTAAGTTGGTACGATCAAGTATGTATAAAATCCGGAGCCCCCTAATATGTATCAAATTATAGCATAGGTAATAGTGTTTATTGGTGATGGTGGTAGATCAGTGGATATATCCTAAAATTGAAATAGTGTCAGTGAATGTTAGATGGCTACCAAATTGACTTTTGTGTTTAATCATGTCATATTTTTTTTTACTTAATTGTTATCATGACTACAATACTTAAATTATATACGTTAATGTAGCTCAATTTAACTGAATACGAATTTATTAAGAAAAATAAGTAAATCCTACTCAAAATTATTTTTACAAAATACTTAATATAATCACATGTATGACAACGTTAGTTGGCCGACATTTAAATAACGAGAATCACATCTTGAGGACACATTACAAGTAAGCTTATGACAGGAAAAATATAAATTATCCAATTTTTTCAAATAGCATAAACTTTTCATGTTTTAGGGTCACATTAGAATTACTTAATTATGTATGTTAATTATTACATAATGCATAGACAAATTTTCTTTTTCCTTCAACTCAATTACTTGCAAAAGGACCTAGGAAGGAGGTAAAGTGACATCAATTATCAAAGCTCATACTGAGATATGACTATTATATGTGAAAAAGGGATGCTTTTTTAATTTTAATTTCTGACAATGTAATTGTATGCAAATTAGCATAATTGGGTCTTCAATTAAAAAAAAAAATGTGATCCATTTAACTTAAGACATTACTCTTCAAGAATATACTTTTCGAAAACAGCAAGAATTAACTTCATTTTTGTCAAAAAAGGTTTCACTTTACAAAGTATGGCCCACTACAATACCGCAATGTCCACCACTCTGAATTTCTTGAGCCGGGGCCTTTTTTGTCGGTAGTTGTGTAAATGGAATGGCGATGGCCTATTTTTCTGTGAACACGTACCTTTAGGGTTGAATAAATGTGTTCTAAATTGAAAATACTTCTTGGAAAATATAAATCACTGCATATTTATAGGCCAGCTGACATATCATGGTGCGCTTGCAATGCACTCTGAATAAGCTCATACGAAACTCACTGTAAGTCGCCGTGCTCGATCTAACCTCGCTCTGTGCTCGATCTAACCTCGCTCTGATCTCGTGGGCAACTCCGCCTGACTCGTAGCACAATCGGAGTGCTCGAATCCCACTCTTGGAAACTCGAATAGCACTCGGGTACACTTGAAGATGGCGAGTTATGAAGAGTGCATCTCGAGCTTGTTACGAGTAATGCGAGTATGTTGCGAGTATTGCGAGTATATTGCAAGTTTAAACGAGTTCAGCACGAGTTACAAAGAGTTAGTGAAAATTTTGAACATGTTCAAAACTTTGGGAACTGCTTGCGACTTCAAGAAGAATGTACAGAGTTCCAACGAGTTACGCCAAGCCGTGCCGAGTTGTCACGAGTTATCCCGAGTTACATGAAGGGCTTTACGGGAGTTATCGCGAGCGCCTCCTTGAGGCAACTCGCCACAACTCTCCATAACTCGCCACTACAACTCAGCTAATTCTCCCTATCGCATTTAGCCGATATCAAGCGAAATCACCTTGCGATACCGATATCACGCACTTTGGCTTTGGCACGCTTACTTCCGGCATAAAGCGCGCGCCATCTTGATCTTGCTGTGTAATATCGACCTATAGTAATCTTTCACTACGATTGTCGCCGAATATTTGCAATATTAATACATCTTCTACGCAAAAGAAACCCATGTAAGTGCTGATATGAAAACAAATATATATAAAATGTTTTTATCCTAAAAATTAAATGAAAGATTATGACACAAGCGATTCACGAAGTTTACCGTAGAACGATGTACACTTCTATTACACGCGTGAATTTTACCGGAAGTAGCTGTTCCAAGAATCTGGGCCCGAATAAATAGTGCGCCGCATGCGTTCAGATTCGGAGAGCTATATGCGATATGGAGAACTGGGAACCCTGCTTTACACTCCATTGTGACATAGGTGAATAATCTGAAAAAGCCATTATCTATAATTTATTTTTGATACGATTATTTCCTTCTTTTCTTTTCCTTTCATTTCTTCTACGGGGGGGGGGGGGGGGGGGGCAAAAGTGGAAATGGTAAAATTGGACATACTACGAGACGTACGTCTAGAGACGGGTCGAATAGTAAAATCATAATTGTGTTTTATATTATGTTCTTCAATAATGAATGTTTTAAGAATGCTTAAATTTCCTTGTGCTATATTAGGAATGCATTATACATTCCGACACGAGGCAGTGAAGTATAATATCTTAAAATTTCAAATTTGTTACCATTGCAAATAATCATGCAGCGTTAATATCGTTGAAGGCAATAACATGCACAAATAGTTTCTAAATGATTTGGCTACCATGTCAAATAAACCCCCTCTACGTCATAAAATACTTATTCCTTCTTGTAAGACTTCCATGAATTCGTCGCTTTCACTTTCTGAGTGCAATGTCGATAACCTTAGCATATTTGTCCTACCCAGTATTCTTATTTAATACCAAAAACACATTGTATGTCCACCAAAGTTGTAAAATAATTATAGCAAGGAAAACAGGCAAACATATAGCTGCAGCTGTTATGCTAAATAGCATCAAGTTAGAAGGACGGGAAAAACATGAAAAGGATAATTCTTAAATGAGAATGGCGTCTTGGCTTATTGCCTTTTTTTGGCTGAGATTCATCATTTCAACATTTGGTAAGTTGCCTTTTTTCATACATAACAATTTATTCTTTAAAAAAATAAATGGTAAAGTGGTTGAGCATGTGATCAAGCGAGAGAGCAAATTGTTGAGAATCAACTGGTCAAAACTATTTTTACATGTTCCAGGCAAAGCGTCGTGAGCTTTAAATGAACAAGACTTACTGACGTGTAAATATGGCTGCGTGAAATAATTCCGTGAATTATTGACGGCATCTAAAGAAAGCTCTGTAGGTGAGAATACGGTCCCAATTGATGAGACAAACAGCCAGAAAGTGAAATTGATTTGTCCGCAGGATAGATTCTTTCCGTCAATGTCAATCTTCGCATATTTGTATCAATATCTATAATTTATAAACGCGGCCTAGAATAAAATAACTGAACCTCGTAATTTGTAAATTTTGTTCATATTTGAATATAAATAGTATAGCCTTCAAGAATTTTAAAGATATATGCTTTTTCTTGTCCAACACTATTGATTTTAATTAAGGTTCTCATGGCGACGTTGGAGTTTCTCTCCAGGCAACTACTTTTCCAGTCGCAGGAGAAGATATTTCGCTGGCTTGCACCTACAAACCTAAGTCCGACTATCGACTCGTAATATGGATGAAGGATTATAAAACTCTGCTGGCTTCTGAAAATTGTTATAACGCCTCCTGTCTGGTGCACATTTCAAATTCTACGAAGTTCGACTTCAGAGCAGACTCTACAAGCGCTTATCTAACAATCTTTGATTTGAACAAAGATGACAGCGGGAATTACCAATGTAAAGTGACGACAGCACTGCCATCAGAGTATGATAACTACGGAGGATCAAGCAGCGTTAACCTAACATTAAAATTACCAGGTAATTTGGATCCCTTTCTTGACCATATTTGGTGAATCAAACTACTTTCTTAAATCAATTTTGCATACGTGATGGCATAACATGCACACGCAAATTCGCTAATTTCCCGAAGCCCCACTCCTTTTCCTGTACAATTTCTTTTAGCAACTTAGGAGTGAAACATTCAGAAGGGTATAGTTATCAACCAATCTTTACTAATTTCTTTGAAACTATATTAGAACAGCTGTGCTGCAATGACACAGCTGAGCATGGTGATCTTTCCAATATTATTTTCTCTTGTTATCATGTATGTTTTTTTTTTATTTGGTAAATGAAATGAAATGAAATCAAATTATTCAATTCATGGCATTATATTACATCATTTAAAAGTATTGTTAAGCTTAGGTATTGATGAACGATGTCATCGAGCAAGGCACTTTCAGAACCAACAGTACCTGATTAATTAGTAAAAACTGGAATAAAATATAACCGGACATGATTTTACAACACCACGAGTTACACAGACTGTCTATTATCATCAAGATACACCCAGATTGCTAGGGAAAAAAGGATATATTTGAAAGAGATGCCACTTCTAAATTTTCTCTCCATACTTTCTGTTCTTTTTAGTCCCGCCAATGAGACTTTTCATACGTGACGACGTATACTTAGATGGATATCCCAACAATTCAGTTGTAACAATGACAGCTGATAAGCCGTATAATATCACATGCGTTTCGGAGGGTGCAAGGCCTCCTGGTGTACTTGCATGGGAATTGCCAGACGATGTAGTTGTCGTTTACAAAAACCAGTCTGATGTCCTACAGAGAGATAGCTATGTCTCCCGCAAAATGGCATCCATACTACCTAGCAGATATGACGATGGAAATACCATCCGTTGTATGGCATCACATCGGGAACTTGCAAACAGTATTCTGTCTTCAGTTTACTTCAATGTTCAATGTAAGATTTTTATTTTTATTTTTTTAACAAATGATTCTATCAGATAATGTCCACTTTCGTTCAAGGTTGTAGGAAATTCCTTTCGGAGCATTTTTACAGAGGTCCCTTGTATTTTATTCCGGATTTCGTCTCAGGTGTTGAAACATAAGCTGTGATCTGTAAGATGTGACAAAGAATAACTACGTGACTGCCCCCAAATCATTGAATGGTTTCTAAAGTAGGCGAACTCACAGTTGAATTATGAGCATGGTCAGAATTAATTCAAAAATTAATAGCTACAAATACCCTATGCAATACCTTTTATAGAAGAAGTTAACATGGATTTACAGTGTACGGGATTAATTAGTGTCTTCTGCTCTTGGTAGAAAGTTAAACGCCATATTAATGGATAACTAACTTCCATTTCACAAAATTATACATTTTGTATAGCATTATTTTGAAACGGGACCACTAGTAAGATGTAACGCTTTTGAGTAATTTTACAAAAACGCACACTTATTTCAGAAGTGAATTAAATAATTGCAATCGATATATTCAACAGACAGCCCAGATCCACCTTATAACCTTTCAGTCAAACCCTATCAGACGACAGCTTTAACTTTCTTCGTTGCCTGGTAACCTGCCTTCTTCGGTGGATTCAATATGCCTAATGACACGGAAGAATGAGAACAAGGCAATAATCACTTTTCTTTCCTAAAACACTTTGTAAACTATAAAGAAATCCCATTACCATGAGTTTATATTGATTGGATGGAAGTAGATCAATCGAAAGGTTTAAGACCTATGGTACGTTATTAACGGGACATGTTGTTATATGATGGCATTTGTGGCCCCTCTTCATATTAATAGAGGAAATATAAGTCTTGAACTCTTACTTTAAACGAATTACAACCTAATTCCCCCTCCTGCTGTAGTCACATGCTGTTTTCTTATGATCATTAGTTAATTTATCACAGTATCACACTGTATAACCGGAATTCATGATAAAAGGCTATTGTGCAGGGGGGTTTTTTGTTAAGACGTAATAGCCCATTCAACGTGTTTAAACGTACTCAGTTTCAAACTGCACAGTTAGAATACAATTTCTATCTTTCCACAGTGTTTTTCAGAGACCCACCGCTTTTTTTGTTAAGTATCACATGTAGGCACACATTTAACATTAACTCGCCAGCCAAAATTATAATGCAAATACATTTTTGTCACGGAAAAAGTTTTAAAAAATAAATTATAATGTTACGATGGAGCAAATAATTGGGAGAAGAAGAAATTTACTGAAATGAATTATAGGAAACAAAATTGTTGTATGTAAACATAACTTAAAAACCACAAAGAATTTTTTTTTATAACAATAAAAAACGATGTGAAGTAAGAGGAAATAATGAGAGATAACTAATAGTTATTGAACACTTATATACACGTACATGCATATTTGTGTTAACAAAACAAGGATAAATTCGTGCAAAGGATTTTGTGAATGTTTGGCTGTCTTGCTATTTTAGCAAGTTGGTGTGTCATTTCTCTTTATAAATATAATTATGTGCCATAATGATGTAATTCTATATGACAAAAAGATACGTTTCTCTATTAATTAATGTATGATGACACACACAAAAAGAATCGATGCGAATGATGTTCTGGCTGTTTGGCTTTCTTGCTTTTTCGTGTGTGGAGTATGTGGTGTGTGTGGTATACCTGTTTTTATTATCGCCTAAGCACAATAAATGGATATAAATGGTCATGAGTTAGTACATATAACTGTTTAAGAATGACATAAAAAATGAATTCCTGTCAAGAGTTTCCTGGCTATTTAGCTGTCAGCTTTGGGGGTTTTTTTTGTGCATGTGGGTGGGCAGGAGTGAGTGGTATCATCATCATCACTGGCCTATCCCGTCGTGGACGACGATGAGGTCAGCTTCCTCTTGGCCCGTCGTTCTTCACAGAAATTGATGTAGGATGTGGCGGCGATTTCTTTCCCACGTTTGATGGACGATCTCCAGTGTCTTCTGTCTACTGCAGAGTCTTCCCATGAGTCAGAGGGGATGTCGAAGGCAGCAAGGTCACGCTTCAGGACATCTTTGTATCGCAGCTTGGGACGTCCGCGAGGTCGTGGGACGTTTGCTAGTTCGCCGTACAGGACTTGTTTGGGTAGGCGACTGTCATCCATCCGATGAACATGTCCAACCCAGCGAAGTCGGCGTGCACGAAGGATTGTGTACATGTCCGTGGCACCTGTACGTGTCAATACTACGGTATTGGGGATGTGATCCTTCCAGGAGATTCCAAGGACGGAACGCAGGCATCTGAAGTGGAAGGCGTTAAGGCGGTGTTCTTGTTTGCGGTATGTCGTCCAGGACTCACATCCATACAGAAGAATACTCAGAACACAGGCTTCATAGACTTTCACTTTTAGCCTTACTGACAGGTTTTTGTTGTTCCAGACTCGAGAGCGTAATCTGCCAAAGGTCGTAGCTGCTTTACCCAGGCGTGTGTCCAACTCCTTTTCCAGGGAGCCATTGTTGGAGATGGTGGAGCCCAAGTAGGTGAAGTTCTGGACCACTGTGAGAGGCGTGCTATCGATCAGTACCACTGGTGCATCTTCAGTGTTTTGGCCGAGTACTACTGTCTTTCCGAGGCTGATCTTCATGCATCTTGACAGGCAGCTGAGAAGGAGGTGCACATTGACTGAAGCTCTTCCAGTGAGTGTGATGCGATTGCAGCGTCATCCGCATATAGGAGTTCCCGTATCAGTACCTTTGATACCTTGGTTTTGGCTCTGAGACGGGCGAGGTTGAACAGTTTACCGTCACTCCCGGTGTGCATCAAGATACCAGAAGGTTCAGGGAAGGCGCGGCGAATCAGGGCTGAAAAGAAGATCCCGAAAATATATTCTCTGTATATTATCGGTTAGCACAGTAAACATATACATGCCATAAAAATTAAATTATATATATATATATATATATATATATATATATATACACATTAAACATATCCGTCTGGCACAAATAGTGCGTTCATGCAAGTGATATCTTGATGTTAGCTGTAGAAGTTTGAATATGTGGGTGAACGTGGGAGTTTGTTGTATAACTTTATAATTTATCCCAACAGAGGTAGGTTACAGACGCTCAAGGTCACCCTAATTAATTCCAACAGCCACTAGATTTTTTTTTTGAAAAAACGGATGTTTTGTAAAATATTTGTATATTCCTCCCCCTCCCCCCTCTTAAAAAAAGAAAACAATAATTATCAAATAGTTGTTGTTCTGTATTCCAGACCAGTCCTGTATTTTCTTTCATATGCCTTTGAATTTATCGGGTTATAAATGCAAAAAACAATCTTATCTTAGAGGATCTGTTGTCATGTTCAATTTCATCTTCTTTTTCAATTGATTGGAATGAACAAATTAATGTGTATATGACGACCGTAAGAAAGCAATACCCAATTACACGTCAATAATTTTTGGACTTTGTCACTTTGCCACATTGTCTGAAAAAAGCGCCCCTACTGTTCGAACTATTTTAACATGATTGTTTTAATTCAGAAGCGATGGCTCGGTAAAGTTTGTGAAACTGATTTGGTATCAGAAGGACATATCATAGAAGAGCCTATATCCATCATTATATTGCTTTCACTTCGCAGTATATTAACCACGATCCTCCCATGTTTGTTCAGTCAACGGAATCATGTTTCTCTTTACGCTTTGTTTGCCTTGCTTTGCGATGATTCTACGCGTGATGTATTAATACGTACAAAAATACTTATTCTAATGGCATTATTACGGTTTGATTAGTGAACTATGATGGTGATCTGTGTCGAAGTTCTTCTTTATCTCGCCTTTATAATTTACATTTCCGGTAAGTTTGACTTTTTTCACACTTAATTCATGAAAATATTAGAGGTATAGTTGGAGAATGTGAAAAGTGTGTCAGTGTACCTGTATGTAAGTAGAACATAAATGCAGCGAATAAACAACACTGGCAACAATTTGTTTGATTCGTATTTTTAAAGTGTTGTATATTCGGTAACCATGTAGCATTATACTTCTTTACTCACAAAGATTGTTTGAAGTGGATTTATAGAAAATTATAATTTTACGCAAAATAAATGTCAACTGCATTTTAAAGCCTAAAGTGTTATCGATATTTAGACCTTGCTCTACCATGAACATTTTGAAGACTATTTGGATGGAAAAAAAGTCATTTATCAAGGTTTTATATGTGTTTAATTAGCAGAATGTGCATTTGATGCATGCTATTAGCAATGTACTATGTGTAGGCCTCTCTATAATTATCTGTAATTCACCCTGTGCAGGATACCATGCATTTGAAGTGTATATTCAGACTTACAACTCTCTACCAGTCATTGGGGAAGATTACACCTTGGTTTGCACCTTCACGCCGAAAACTAGGAATCGGAAAGTAATTTGGGAGAGTGGTAGCAGTCAAACTCTGGCCATTCACTATTGTGATCCATATTATTCTTGTTGGCATAACGTTTATGACCAATCGAAGTTCAGTTTACTGGGAGACTCCTACAGTGTGAATCTCACAATTAAAGCAATCAACGCGGATGATAGCGACAATTACAAGTGCACAGTTAATAGTACATTAGGGACAGAACAAACAGGATCAAGTGGGTTACGAGTGAGACCAATGTTACCAGGTATAGTATTAATTAGATTTCAACAATGAAATAAGAATTCGGTATATTTTACCCGATTCTTTTTTTTTTGGTGTTTGTATTTATACATCAGAAAATTAGAACAGAGCATTCTGAAATGCATACCAGGCAACTCGTCCGTGACAGATGATCATTCCTTTACTGCCTAAGTTGAATTAAATAAATTTCCAATTCCGTCATCAAAGAAATCATCGCAATAAACTTAAACTAATATACAAACTTTACTCCTAATCATTGCATTTTTCTTTCGATATAGGGCTTATATTAATTTTACGAGATAGTCTTGTGACTAATATGAAAAAAGAAATCTTTGCAAGATCGTGGTTAAAGTAACCTTTAGTTTCATGACAAGGATTGTATATGATCATATTTGGTCAAGTATGATTCCAATGCTGTGTTATTCTCTCATGCATAATTTCATTTTACCAGCTCCACCCCGTTGGATCTTCATTAGTGGTGTTGGGTCAAGAGCTTACCGAAATAACACACCTGTGACGATGATAGCTGGTGAGTCCTATGACATCACATGTGAGTCAAAGGGTGCCAGACCTCCAGCAGTACTGAAGTGGCGAATTTCAGATGATGTATCTGTCGGTTTTAGAAATCAGTCTAATATTGTGCAAGACGGGGCTATTCCTCTCGAATGGTTGCTACAATCATGCCCTCGAGGAATGATCAAGGAAAGAGGCTCCGCTGTGTGGCAACACATCCGGGACTGGACAATAATCTTCAATGTTTGGTTTACATGAATGTTCAAGGTAGGGATTTTCATTGTGTAGAGTTCTTTTTTCACGGCCCGATGGTGTAAACCTTGTACTCATATAATAAATATGCGTTACTGAACATAGCAATTCGTTACTCTTTTCACGAAGTGACGGTAATGATGAAAATCGCATATTTTTTTTCAATTTGTAATTGATTAAGTCCCTTACGTTTTACACACGAGGGGCTGAGATCCATCACTTCGTGAAAACAAAATCAACGCCGGTCCTTGAATGTATATTTTCACGAAATCACGGTTATGTTTACAGTTCATTTCCCCCCAGAATATAATTATATAAAAATATATAAAAATTTATTCACCCTTCATACATTAAAGAGGTTGAGATTATGGTTTAAAACTTTGAAAGCCTATTTATTCAAAACTAACTTTCTTTTAGTTGCGCGCTCATCAGTCACTTCCTCTTCTTACTTTTAACCGATTGGTCCACTAAGATCCCTAAAATTAAATATTCACTACCTATTTACAAATGTATTTGTAGGTAACTTACATTGTTTTTTACGTATTATTCTGCCATAAGGCCTACCTACAAAAACAGATATAGCTATGCTAAAGCAGTACCCAACTTTTGTTGTTGTTGATAACGTTATTTTGTTTATTCTTCTTTCTATAATAAAGTTCGACCAACCAGCATGCTCCTGTTACCATCTGGAGATAACCAAGAATACGAAACTGGACCAACAGTCATTTCCGTACAAGAAAATTCATCGATTTCAATCACTTGTAAAAGTATTGGCTCCCTACCAGCAGTTGAATTAGCATGGAGACTTGGTGATATTAATAGTCCTCCCCGTAACAACAACAGTTCAAGTTACCCCAGTGCTTTGAATGAAGGATTGTTCGACACCAAAATAACTATCACAATACGTCCTAAGAGAAAGCATCATAGGATGTTACTTCACTGCTTTGCCCTTTGGGGAAAATTTGTTGAAAGACAGGTAGCCGCCAAATTAATCGTTAACGGTGAGTTTCCTTTTCTTTTTCTATTTTCTTTTAAGTATTTGGGCTACTATTACTACAACTGTAACATGATAACAGAATGTTACAGTCCATTTGCATTTCATTAACTCTTACTGTGCCAAGGGTTTTTGCTCTCTTAAAAGTTTTACCAAAATGTGACCAATGCTTACTTTTCAAATGTCTGCACCTCATTAACCATCTATTATTTCACAAAATGTTTTGTATATAAATTGGAGGAAATTTATTACCATTTCTTATGATACCAAACATTATTACTTTACCCAACTGTATGGATAACAAATATTGAAAATTACATTTGAGTTTCATTTTGCTCCATTATTTGTTGGTTTCTTATTTGTTTACTATTGTTTACTGTTGAAATAAGGTAATATCTTTTTATAAATCTGCAATTTTCTCTGAAAAATTCTATGGTAGCTTATAATTATAATCATATATTACGATGCTTCATTTATGCTCAAACTTTTGATCTTCATTGACCACCATGTACATTTCATGTGGTCGAGCCATTGATGAATGAAAATGACAAGGCTATCTGTCACATATATGTGACATCGGCACTGAAAGATTTAAATTGACATGATTTATTCAATGTAAAATTCATTACAGATGAAAGCTGAATTAAAGGGTTGCTGTGGTCATACGAATATTTGTATGCAGCTAGGATGTATATAATTTACAGAAACAAAAAAAACTTTACCCGACACTCCAAAGGTGAACGGTTAAGGACTCTTTTAAGGAGCTTGAAAAAAATTAACGAGAACATGAACGATCGACGAGCATTATCGCTTTGTTGACTGATATGTGCTGCAAAACACTCAGGGGCGAAAGGACCCGATTTTCTAAATTGTTCATATGCCGTCATCCTCTAATCATCCTCTAACTAAATGAAACAACAAATTATTAATATTTAGGACACAAAATATATTTATCGAAACAAACATTGATTTGAGGCGTAACTCATGGGGGATATACAACAAATGTAAAACAAGAAATGATTGATACTACGCAAATTGTTTTTATCGTATTGAAAATTGATTTGGCGCTTAACTTAAAGAGAATCTACAAACCAGAAAAAAATAATAATACAGTAGGTATACGAAGCAAGGTAAATTTATCGAAACGAACATTGAATTTTGGCTTATATTACGGAGATTCTATAATCCAAACGAAAAAAAGGATGCATGAAATATACAGTTCAAAATATTTTCATTTATTCGAAACTTGATTTTCTACAACGCAATACTAAGCAAGATTACGACTCCTTTGTTCAAAAGTTTGCGAATCCTTAATGTATATGATTTGTCAATTTCTACTTTCATGTTTGATTTGTATAGCAACAACTTGCCTCATACTTTAATAAATTACTGTGACACTGTACAGCATAATTCCTCCACAAGGCAAAAGGAAAGTGGACAACTGGGTTTACCAGAATTCAGAACAACGCAAGGTCAATTTTAATTGTCTTTCATTGGTCGTGAATTTTGGAATAGATTACCTTTTAAAATCAGATTAACCAGGTCTAGAAGTATGTTTCGGAATTCTGTTACGACACCTATGCTGAGTAAATCATAAAGGAAAACGTTCATGTACATAGTCTGTATAATCTACAAGAAATGTATTTAACATCATTACTTTCTACGTTTTATTCTTCATTGTTAACTATTATTATTTTTAATTTGGGTAATAATTGAACTTTACCAAAAATACTGGGGGTTTTTGTGGGTCAGGCTCGACTCGCAAATGTGCTATTATCTGGCCCCTTTTACCAACCAATGCTTGTCTTCATTTATATGTAAATATTGTATAAAAAATGTATTGTAATTAAATGTTGGTGGCAATAAATAAATAAACAAAATAAAATAAAATCAGGATTCATATTTAGGGTGGCAGTGAAGACGTTCAGGGATCAGGAGTTGGTCTTGCGGTAACGTCTACGGGCAACTTTATGTATGACTTTGACTTTGGTCTGACACAGGTTCGAATATCAGTCACGTCTTTCGGATGGGGACGTTAAAGGTCGGTCCCAGATGTAAATAATCATATCTGATTGATACACCTGTCAAAACTGAAAGCACACACAAGTTCCTGAATCGACAAATCATTATGTGAGCTATCGTGGTCGATCGCCTAGTCTTTGCTCAAGTGTTATTCATATCATTTTCTTTGGGTATTTTATTTTTAAACACAGCAATATCTCCTGTATGCTGTCGCCGTTGAATATTGTGTTAAGTTTTCTGCGGTTGATTTTATGTAAGCAAACTATACACAAATTAATTTGTTCATGACTCAGGTAAGCTTTAGAATTCTTTCGCATTAGAAATAATTATATAGTAAATTTGAGTATAAATTAGAAATAATTACATAGTAAATGTGAGTATAACTTAAACATAAATGATCAACTTGAATAAGTGTCATATACCACAGTATTGAATACAAAGTAGGTATAGGTATTTGTATTCCTGTTCATCACTAGAAATCTCAAAATAAGATGATAAATTACGTGTCATTATCTATCCACCCTATTACCAAGAGTATACCCATAATGTCATATCCAAGAGCTTCTATTTTTACACTTGCTCGTGTGATCCTATACGGATTTAGCAATAACCGACTACGCTATTTGTATTTAAAGGCCCACCAGATGATGTTACAATAATTACCCAAAATGATCTTCACGACGGTATACAAGCAAATGTAAGTTGCAGAGCTATGAATGGATACCCTGCACTGCATATACATTGGTACGTTGGATCAAGAAATTTGACGGATGATTCGTCTCTTGAAGCTTCATTAAATGTAAATGGTCGATATGATGCTACAAGCACCGTCATCATCATACCGAAGATATTTGAACATGGGAAACATGTAATCTTTATGGCAGTTCAACCTACAACACTTTCATTGTGGTTAGTCAATGCTAGCATTGTTCTGAACATTTCATGTGAGTATCCAAACTTTTTTTCCCCTCTATATTTCTTCATCTGTCATTCTCCATCTACAACACAAGCACAATTTCGAATTCCATCCCATAATTATGCCCATCATAGGGATGGGTATAATTATCACCTTTTCGTTAATTTCTTGTAGCCCATTTTTCAATACCTAACTCCCTCTTCGTAATCCGATACCTCTCCATCTTTTTTGTTACCTCTTTTCTCTCAAACATGCATTTCAATGTTTCTCTTAATCACAGACGAACCCGTTGTATTCATCTCTTCTCGACGTCTTACATCAAATTAACTTCCCATTGGGTTTGTACTTACATGTACATCATACGCCAACCCTCAGCCGTTTATGTTACAGTGGTTCTGCAACTAAACGAAATTGGATAAAGAAGTTAATTTTGTGGCCCTGCATGTGACTGTTCAAGAAGGTGAAACCCTGACTTTCAATGAGATGATTATAGGGAATCCGTTCAAAGATCCCTGCGAGTAATGCGTTGCTCTTTCGAGATATGGTTCTAGTAGTGCGGTCTTCAATTCCACATTTTTCTTGTATCTTTAGGCTCATTTGAATCTTGCCAATCGCATTTTCTTTCTACATAACTTATTGAAATTGTGAGGTGAAAAGATATGGTATATCGCGAATGAAAGTTTAATTAAAATTGTTGTTTCAAAAGATTGCAATTTCAGTTTCGACGCTTTTACAAACTACATCGAAATTAAAATATTTAACCAAGAATATATTACCGATGGCGTTCCTGCTACCGAAAATGAATGCACAGGATTACAATTGAATCACCGAATTGCCTTGAGTCTTTGATGACACATGTTGCAAGCCGCAAAGGTAGACATAAGCTATTTATTTATTTTTTTTTTATTTTGCAGTCTTACGATGAGCAGTAAAATTGGAGAATCGATAAACAGGCACATAAAAGAAATAAATAATTTTCAGTTCTTGATTAATCAGGATCTCATTCTGAAATTAGCATGCCTCAACATGGCGAACATAGACTAGAGATGGTCGAAACGTTTCCCTTTTTCAAGGGCAGTTTGAATCTCTTTCTGGTTAATTCCAATTATTGTTTTTATATATTGTTATCGTAAAATATTATTTTATAAAATGAAATAACCATCATTAAATTCCGCACGTTGCCAGCCAGGTACAGTTTTCAAACATTTTTTTTTTCTGTACACATTTCGGTGGCCGACAATTATCATTTTAGTAGAATGTCTATAAAAATGTCGTTTATTGTTAGTAATTTCACGTTAAGAAATAGAGAGCTATTCAATGATTTGAGTACTTGCAATAATGTTTCGGAAAGCTCATTATTTGTCGTGCATGCTGCAGTGGCTTCATCCTACTTCAAAGACAATTGTGTAGTTGTGACTGTAGCTGTGTATGATACCCCGGCATTAATTTATTCTAATAGCAGGCCCACATCCAAAGGGCCGTGTTATCCGTAATTACCAGTCCGTTATATAATCTTAGAATAGGCAGTCACTCCTTGCATGCTTTCTTAAAGTAGCTATTCAAAGAAAATCACAAATATGGCAATTAATGTATCACTAGAAACTGGGAAGCTTACAGATGGCAATCGTATAAGTTTTATGTCAACTGCGTATCTGATGATTATAAAAACAACACAAATAAAAGCTCTTCTCAGCATCTGGAATATCCGAGGATTCGCCAGAAATATAGCGATGTTTTGATGTCGTCACACTCGGGATCGATCCTGCTTAAGCAGACGACGTCCTATAATGAATGAACGTAATTGCAATGCAATTATTTATCAAATAATTAAAATAATAATAATAAAAATTTATCGAGTTTGGTGTATTTAAACATGACCTTAATTCACACCATTATAAAGGGAAAGTGAAACTGATTCTGATAGCTAAAACCGTTTGATTGTAAATACACAGGAGAAGGGTCAATGATCAATGAAATAAACCCCACTTTCAAATTGAAAAGCCCTCCGAATAATAGCAGGATGGTATTCGTTCCCTCTTGAAACGCCGAACATGCCCCGGTGCAAGCAGCTGAAAATACAATGGCGTCTTATTTTGTTTACAAGTGACTGATTCCTTTATTTTTTTAACGCTGCATTTTTCATCAAAATAATACCATACACGAAGTTAAGAGTGAGGCAACAGACTAACATTAAGACTGACGCTAGTGAAGGAAGAGAAATAAGTGAAGAGGAGATGACAAAATAGGCTCTGAAAAATGTGTAAGATGTTATGGGACATCGTCTGCTTAGACAGGACTGGTCCATGATGTGTCGTCACATATCTCAGCAGCGTCCGAGGAGCTCTTCAGCTGCTATTTCGGGGGCTGTATTTTACCGTTTTATAATTGATAATAATCATTACTTCAAATGTTTCCAAGCGTTGAATTTGGATAACCTTGTTTAATTTATGCCATCTATGCAATAATAAGTATTAAGCCAATATTTAAAATCATCGAAGTTCTACTTTAAGGGGAACGATATTTTACTTATTTCTACCGAACCTTTACCTTATTTGAGGAAACATTGCAGGGAGAGGCAGTACCCTAACATATTTTTCTAAACGTCTTGTCAGGGAGACACTCGAAACGAATCCCCTCCCCCCCCCCCCCCCCCCCCTCCTTCCTGCAGAGAGAAGCACATGCCCTTTCCTCCGCGCTTCAGGGCCTTGTAGTAGAAGAATGTACTATAAAAAAAGCAATTAGATTTAGAATATTACGTATTTGAACCTTGCTTTTCACAGCATTACAAAGTTTGCTTTATACTGCAAAATTATGGTCTCGGGGTGGGGGGTAAATGAGGGTTTCTACAATCTTAACATACCCCCCTATTTGCATGCATAGTGATATTAGCGACCATGGGAGAAAATTTAGATCCTGGAATGATGAAAACCTCGTCTCTTACAGTACTAGAAAATTGATCTGAATACTCATAACTTTATGGTCAAACGGAAGTTCCCACATGTTTAGAATAAGTACTATGAAATATACATATTCAGTAAATTGTAGTCATTAGTAAAAAGGCCGTGCCTATCACTGAAATAAAATACAGTAGTCAGGTGATGTATCATTTGGGTCCGTATTTAATGGATAAAAGTCTGTAGCGAATTTTCAAATAGCGCCCCTTGTTGTTGAAACAACTCTAACTTTCAAAACGATGGCATGATCAAGTTTGTGATTCTGACTTGGTGCTAGAAGGACATGTCGAATATATATTTGAAGACTTCACTTATCGTGATACTGCTTTCATTTTCAGCATAGACGCTGTTTATCAATGACGAATTCTGTAATACACCGTGTTGCTCTTCTCCTACTGTTTACTTGCCTTTATGATCGTAATATATAGGCCTACAACCGTTACAAGCGCTGCTTCGAAAGTCATTATGAATGATTATAGAATGATGATGTTTTGTGTCGAAGCTCTTCTTTTTCTTGCCATCATTATTTCCAGATCTGGTAAGATTTTTGTATTTATTTTTATATTTTTTTATTTATTTATTATTATTTTTTTTTTTATCATGATTACTTTATATAAATATTCGAGACTTTATAGCCCAATATTGTGGGAGATGTGTAACTTAGCATTTACGGCGGAAGAAAATGAATTAGTAAAAAAAAAAAGATTCTTCATGTGCTATATATCTCTTTATTCTGTAAAATTTTACTTTGATTCCAACTCCTTAAATTATTTCGATGGAACTAGATTTTAGAAATTATCACATCACTTTTAATAGATTCCAATAAAAAATAAAGGAGAATTAATCTAAAAAAATAAAGATGATAGTGTTGAAAGGTGTTATTTATTCCTACTTGTTAGACTATATGGCTTCGCGTCAAAATATACGAGATCGATACGAATCAAGATTTTCTGAGCAAAATATATCATCTGCTTGCCATATGTATCGTCTGCTAGCAGTACATGGGGGCTGCCATTTTTTTATGTGTACATGAAGATTTTCTTAATCGAAATGCGCAATTGCCTTTTTCAAAATTAAAAATCCGTTTGAGATTAAAAATATAGAATAGATATGTCAATTTTTTTTTAAACTGAAGATATCCTTATATATTTCTGTTGAAAATCGATATTCGCTTAATAGAAATCTATTTTCTCGATACTGTGACATATGGGACGGAGCAAATTAATTCAAATTTATGGATGCTTCTTCCCTGAGCATCTATAGCGGCAAACTATGCATTCACCTGCTTTCGGATAATGGACTTGAAAAGTCAGAATGCATGCTGCATATATTATGTTCTGCTCTGTTTGGCAAACCCAAGAAAATAGATTTTTGTTAAGCAAAACCAGACAATTTAAAAATATCATTATTAAGATTTAATTTTTATAATACATGTAAACACCCACTTTATATTTTCCGTCACATATGGGATTTTAGGTAATGAAGAAAAGCAATTAAGGTCTTGGATTTTAAATATCTTCTTGACTGGAACATTTCTCAATGGTTCATGTACAACTCCAAATCAGCAAGAAAATGGCAACCCCCATGGAATTGAGTAGGAGACGATACCGGGTGTTGGAATATCTTTATTTATATCCTTTTCTGATATCTCATTAGAAAATGATTTAGGCCAATAAGTAGGAATATATTACACCTTCCAATATAAGTAAATTTGTAATTAGGGATTGATTCTCTTTTAAGAAACATGCTTACAACTATCTGGCAAAAGAAAATGTCTCAAGTTAATCTGAGAGGTAAATATCATGCATATTTAGTCATTTTTTTCCAGTGAAAACACGTATTAAAAACTAGTCGAGTTTCAATAAGTTACAGCACTGTCATTATTAGACAACTAGCGTTCACCATTGGCATCTGTATATAGCAGGATATGTATTTCATGTATCCTATCAGCAAGATCGTATTGAGGGCTTTTAGAAAGGGGCGGGGCACGATTCTGTAAAGATCCGATAATCAACGAAAGAAATAGTATCAAAACAATTCAATAATACTTTACGAGCAAAAACAAAATAAAAAATAAAAAATGATAAGGCACTTTGGATGTTTTGACTGAAGGTACCACAATTTTGCTTTTTTAAGGGGCATTGGCCGACATGGTTGTTAGGTGTGTGAAATAGCATAGATATCTTTCCAAATAAAACATTGGTTTCGTTTTGCTCTGTGCAGGATACCATGCAATAGAAGTATCTATCCACACATATAACTCTCTACCAGTCATTGGCGCAGATTTTACATTGGTTTGTACCTTCACTCCGCAAACCGGAAATCGGCTGCTAATTTGGAAAATGGGGAACAGCTTCACGTTGGCCACTCACTCTTGTAGGCCATATCCTTCCTGTTTGAGGAGTGTTTCTAACCGATCAAAGTTCAGTTTGCTGACAGACTCTTTCACTGCAAATCTAACAATCAAAGCTCTTACCAGGGATGATGCGAACAATTACCAATGCACAGTGAGCAATACAAATGGATCAGCGAACCCAGGATCAAGCAGCATACATGTGACGCCAATGCAACCAGGTAAACTTTTTATTTTAACAAAATTTAGTCATTTTAATTTAAGGACGCTAGTTAAAACCAATTCTTGATAATGATATGTTCCTAAGCTCAGCTAAAGTTCTTTTCCCGTCTTTTATAAAAGCTGAAATCATTCTGGGAAATTCTAAATAGAACGTTTCCAGACATCGTCACTTACGAAAACAAGAATGCATCAAATTTTCAATGTCACACTTAACACTTAACCCAATAGGGATTTTAGGTCAAAGTTACATGATATTATCAAGGTCGATTTAAAGTAGTAATCCCTAAAAGATTACTGCTGAAGTAAGCTCATCACAAGAGGTAAAAATGATTAGAGGGGACAAGTATGATTTGAAATGTGCTTTTGTATATTATGAGTAGGGTAAACCGGGGGAATATGGAGCCTCGGGGTAATATGGAGCCATGCATAGAAATCTGCCTGTAGAAAAGTGTTATAGCCCCCCTCTGTGGTTTAAATGCCTGTTATGTGACACAAAGTTAGCTGGTAGGTCTCGGATATCCACAACAAAATGCAACATATTGGAGAAAGGTAAGCGAGTTTCGTGCCATTTTTGGGCTCCTTATAAGCCCGAAAATGTAAAGATTGCTGTTGTAAACCTAATTTGCGTAATCACATCTTGATTGTATCATAATAAGTGCATAATGTGGGTTGTATACTGGTCCTGAGTGCATGTGTATTGATCTTGGTTGAGTAAATGGCCTGTACAATCCATTTACATAGCCACAATATCTTTGGGGTAATATGGAGCCCCTTGTAAACATGCAGCATTCACGCACAGTCTGTTGATGGCTAGTGCAGTATTGCTCTGTTGTGTAGTTATAATCATTGCATGATGTATAATTAATAGTTTGAAGAAAACTTTCACTTGTTAAAAAAAATAATTGTTAATTGTATAACAATTACGAGCATAATCAAATTTCAGTATAGATTGTTTATGAGCTCCATATTACCCCGTTCATTGGGGTAATATGGATCCCGTGACACTTTTGTTTATTTGGTCTTTTATTTATACAAGACAATTTTTTTTTCTAACTTTAGTGATTTTATGTAGGCAGAAAATTGTTCTTCCACCAGTAAAAGAGAGAAGTGAAAAGAATTTTTGTTACATGTTCAAAACTACCATTTTGTGCTTAAGGGCTCCATATTTCCCCAGTTTACCCTATTTCCTTTACTCCAGCTGCACCCCCGATGGCTCGTACTTAGTGATCATGGATCAAGTGGATACATCAACAATGCAAATGTCACAGTCACAGCTGATGAGCAGTATAATGTCACATGTGTTTCGAATGGTGCAAGACCCCCTGTAGTCCTCGATTGGGAATTACCAGATGATGTATCTTTCATTTTAAGGAGTCAGACTAATGTCATACAAGGCAGTAGTTATGACACTCGAAAGGTTGCTACAATCATTCCGTCAAAGAATGACCAAGGAAAGAGTATCCGCTGTGTGGCATCACATCGGAAACTAACCAATTATCACCAACGTTCAATTTACATGAATGTCCAAGGTAGGAATACTTCTTGATTACAGTTACTTGTTCACTTATCAACAGTCAACAGTGTACACTTTATAACCATATTGTGCTGATTTCAATTAGAAATGTCAATTTCTTACTGTTCTATTTTTTTTTAAATCAGCTACTTTAATGAGATCCCATAGTTTAAACATGATAACTGCAATACTCAATGAATATTTTCAAACGGTTATTCAGATGACTCGTATTTGATAAGACCTACTTAAAAAAAAAATAGTTATCCTCAAAGCATAATCCATTGTTTCCTTCATGCTTTTACATATTTCCCACCTCTCTGTAATATAGTTCATCCGACCAGCATGCTGCTTACACCATCTGGAGATAACAAAGGATACGAAAAGGGGCCAACAATCATTCCTGTACAAGCAAATTCATCGACTTAAATTACTTGTAAAACTATCGGGTCCCGACCAGCAGTTAAATTATCATGGAGGCTTGTTGACATCAACAGTATTCGTCGTAACACAAGCCTTTCAAGTTATCGCAATACGTTGGATGATACGTTGTTTGACACCGAAAGTACTATCACAATACGTCCTGAGAGAAAGCACCATGGGATGCTCTTTCATTGTTTTGCATCTTTGGGGAGCTTTTTTGATCGACGGGTAGCCAAACTGATTGTTTACAGTGAGTTATATGCTACAACGAGAAGCCTGGGTGATCTACACGACGGTATACAAATCAAGTCAGCCACAGAGCTTGTAATGGATACCCTGCTCCGTCCATCCATTGGTATATTGGATCAAGAAACTTGACAGAGAACTCGTCTCTTACGGTTGAAGTGAATGCGGATGGTCGGTTTGATGCTGCGAGCACCCTAATCCTCATACCGAAGAGGTCTGATCACGGGAATCGTCTTCTCTGTCAAACAGTTCAACCTACAGCACCGTCACTGCGACCAGCGAATGCTACCTTAATTCTGAACATTTCATGTGAGTATCCATTTTTTTTTCAATACAGCTTTATAGAAAGGACAGTATGATGACCCTTCGAAATTTCTGTCAACTCCGCGTGTCATCTATCTATCTTTTCTTTCTTAAATTGTATGCGCAATATTAAAAATGATACACACCCCATCTCTCTTATGGCATCTACTGCCAAATACTTAAATATCATATATCCACTCCAAACCAAATCCCGTACGTCCCCACCCGGCATCATTTCATGTTATATTCACAACACCCTTTTACCACCTCTTCTCTCTTTAATGCATTTCATTATTTCGCTCAACCTCAGACAAGCCCGTTGTCTTCAAATCTTCTCGACGGTTAATGTTAAATAAACAACGAATTGGATTAGTGTTAACATGTTATTCATATGCCAATCCTCCAGTCTTTATCTTTTACTGGCTTTGTAACAACACACAACTTTCCAACGGCACGCGATATTCCCTTCGATGATCGTGGAATCGAATCTTTGACTGCTGTGTTGACGAGATCTAAAAATAGCTCAGCGCTATCCTTAACGCTGGAAGGATCTAAGAATGATTTCCAGGAATGTCATGAAGAAGAGTCTGTAGATGCTCAAAGTCACATTTATTAACATGTAGAAAGGACCGGAGAAAAGAAGGGACAGGTGCGGGCCGTGGAGAGCGAAGACGAACACTAACTGCTTAGTGGTCATACTCTACAGGATTAGCCATAGTGTTAACATCAACGAGCATGCTCACGGCTATATCGATGAGTGATTCCACAGGGGCATTTCCGGTTGCCAATCTAGTCGGTTAGGATACCTCTCTTCTAATAGGATATTTCTCTTCTAATATAGTTATCATGCAACATGTTCAACTAGTTACTGCTTAGGATGATGGTTGATATCGTATGCTTGCATCAATCATCTAAAAGATGTGTGAATTTTTACTTTTCATATTGGGACACTGCGGCCTATATATCTTATCTCCGTGCTGTTGTTGGGTTTTCCCCCATTCTTGTGACTTACGTTGTTTTAATCAATAAATCAATGAAGTTTTACAGGACCTTCATAAATTCAAAATCAAATGCCACCGAATGCACCCATTATTCGGAGACTGCCATGAACCCGAGGTTCAGTTTTACATTTCGACTCATCGGGTTTAGTGATACCATGTTTTGTCATTTTGAAAACTAATGTTCCAAATCTAGTTAACTGTAAGTGACCATGGTAGGTAAAAGATATTTGTATGAATATCGCCAGACTTGACCTGTTGTGTTACAGTATACAATTATTGAAGATGTTGTTCATATAATTCTAAAATATTTGATTATCAAGGACCACCAGATCCTCCACAAATCAGTGGCACTATGGCATTGCAGGTTGGCGTACAGGCAACTATTAATTGCACATCGAACGACGGCTACCCTGCACCAACTTTCCAATGGTATCTTGGATCAGATAACATCACCAAGGTTTCTTATACACGGTCTTCAAATGAAAATCATCGAGTGAACGCCATGAGCGTTTTTAATTTTACACTGGCATTACACGATCATGGGAAACGCATCGTCTGTAAAGTGCTGCAACCTACTCTCCCGGCCATAATATCTGGAAGCAAGGTTCTTAATATTCTAAAATTCATACCTTTCATCTCTATGTACATCAGTTTAGAATATCATATGTCAGAAAAGAACAAAACCAAGGGTTTCTATAGTGATTTTTTTTACCCTTCATTGTAGGGTTATTTGTGATACAATTAATACTGTGCATTGTTCAATAAATCTTCTAAATAGCTAAAATGTACACGTTGAAATTTGTATATGCAGTAAATTGTGGTCATCGATTTAAGGACCTTACTGTCTGGTAAGACTTTAGTCAGATAATTAATCAGTTTGGGTTGTGTGTATAATGGGGAAAAATATGCGGCGAATGATGGAATAATTATAGGCCTTCCAAAAAAAAATGAACGATTATAACTTTCAAGCGACTGCTTAGTGAAGTTTACGAAACTGACTTGGTGTCAGAAAGACATGTCAAAAATAGCCTTGAAGATTACACCTATCATGATACTGCTTTCATTTACAAGGTAGGCGCAGTATATCAACAACGAATTCCACAATGTTCGTTTAGTCCAATAGACTGTGTTGCTCTTTTCGAGTGTTTTAGTTGATTAAATGACATTATCAACATTTGCTTCATGATGGTGGCGATTTGTACCGAATTACTACATTTTCTTGCCTTTGTCATTTTCATATCTGGTAAGATGTATTTTGTCATGCTTCGTTTATGGAAATATTTGAGACCCTGCTATATAGCTTGTGGGAAGTGTATCAGCATACATTGTACGTTAGCAGAATGAAAATATACCTAATGTAATAATTATAGGCAACAATTAGTCGTTGGATTGATATTATTTACGTGTCTTCTGCAAATATCCTCTTTCTTTCCTCCTTTTCAAACTTTTTAAAACACTTTGTTGATTTTTTGCAAATACTTTACTATCATCAGATTTTGAATGCAATGTTAAAAATATAAAATAGTTATCAGTGAAATAAGCAATATGTCATCTCAAAATGGTAGATATGATTATAGAGGAAAAGTATGAATTGAAATATGGTTTTATGCATTGTGAATATATTTTTTTTTCTCCAGCTCCGCCCTGATGGCTTATAATTAATAAAGAACATAGATCAAGTGTATACATCAACAATGTTTCTGTAACAGTGGCAGTTGATCAACAGGGCTTGCAATGTTCAGTCACGTCATCACGTCGCGGCGCCATATCACGTTTTGAGTACATTCGAAGTAACACGCCCTCTAATCTACGAAGTGTTGGGTTACGTGACCCAACATTTCGTTGAAATACAATAAACAAACCACGAATGGTCACGTTATTAAATTAATGTAAACGGTCATTGAGAAGAGACAAACACCAAAACAATTATTTAGGCACAAAATGGCAAACGAAAATCTTGTATCTGTGATCACACGCAAAATTCAGAAGCTAGGTGAGGATTTGTTAAAATTTATAATTGTTGGGGGAAGGGGCGGTCTCCAACGATTTATAGATAATTCAAGGAAACGGTATATAATCACAAGGAGTTTATGATAGCGATAACGAAAAAAATCAACTGATCAATGATCTGATAAACAGAATAACGTTAGCAACAACAACAACAAAACTGATGGTTCTAATAACAAATAGCAAAGTTATAAAAAGTGATAATTCATATACCTCCAAAAATGTGAGCAGGCCTACATACCACACTGTAAAAACTTAAGCGCTGTATATAGCACTTTAGAGGGCATGCATAGGGACTGCACTCAGAGTGCTATTTCAGTACTTTCACGGGAGCTGGACCGGCTCCTAAAACTGCTAATCATTCATTAAAAAAAAATAATTTTAAACTACAAATACAAGATTCATTGTTACTGGAACTTCAGAAATGTCCAATCATTTGCGAAATATTTTGGCGCGAGATTCAAAATCATGTTCGAAGCTAGAATTAACATACAAATACTTACAGATCGAAGAGTCTTTATTACTGATAGAATACTGATAGAACAAGGGGAAACGACGAGCACTGGGGGGGGGGGGGGAAGGGGGTCATTCGTCGCAGTTCTGGACCATGTGAACGGAGTAAACTTAAAGTTTCGCAAGCTTGTAGTTAACGATGACCTCTTTGTTCATGTTAAACTTCCGGGTCACACCCTTCGCACGAATTATGAATAAAGGAAAGTACTGTACACACAATCGGTAACTGCTTCCAGTGATAACAACGATGATCGCTCGGCTTGTAGTTTCAGAACAACGGGCACCATTTTCGAACTTGACCTGCGCCTTTAAGAGATGTACTTGTGGTATAAATTTGGTGATTCTATCTCTATTCCATTATAAAGTTATTGTGATTAAAACTTGATTGTTGAAGACGCCGACGCTGACGACGGAAATAGTGACGCCTTTAGACTCACTCTGCTACGCAGGCGAGACAAAAATGGATAATTATAGTACACTCAGCATCCGTAAAGTGCAAATAGTCAAGGTGTTCTTTCAGAAACGTTATGCTCATAAGTCATGTTGGTACTGAAAAAGTAAACGGAAAAGAAGAAAAAAAAAAGTTACACTGATATATTGCAATGTATTCCTCTGAAATTATTGATATGAAAGTCTCATTCGATTTACAAGCCCAAATTCTAAAGACGTCATATATTTTGTTACAGTAAAATTACATTTTAATCCTAATAATTTCAAGCTTGTTGGTTGAATAAATCTGAGAGGAAAACTTTTATTCAGCTGTTATCGTTGAGCACAGTATACATTCAAACCTTTGAAACACATATGCGTTGAATTCAGGGATGTATTAAGCTTAGGAGGGGCTCCATACTAACCTTTTTTCCTGGGGATCTCAAGTTGAGATCTGTGTGCAAAGGACCCCTTTTCTGAGCAAAAATGACCATTATATGTGTCTAGTCATGGCTCTGGCCAGAGGAAATCATTTTTGACCGAAATGATGGAAGGGGGAGGGGGGCAGGTATATCCTAACCATTTTAAGGGTTAAACTGCTGTGAGGGGGCAATCATGTCTCAGGAGAGGCATAAAATTAAGTTGTTAACTAAATAACACATTACATGTATAATTAACAAATGGTAATTACATTTTAAGAGATAAACATCAATGGTAAATTATATCAAGTATTTACTTTCACTGCCCATCAGTTGTCTTCAAGCAAGCAGAATTTGAATTGGCCCAAAATCTCTAGCCTTTCATTACTTTTTGTCATTAATTAATTTTCCATTGGAATGTGCTCACCATTTATCACTGATACATATAGTAGTGCACAAAGAAAGAAAATCTGACAGAGGAAAGTGGTTTCCCTTCCAACAGCACTTTTCCAAAATAATTGTACATCGATCAGCAATCACCTTGAATACTGGACAGATGACACAAGCAGGCCACCCTTTCATATCCTTTGGGATAGTCATGGTAGTGTGTCTGGAGGTTAGTAAATGTACCATCATGAGGAAAAATAAATAATAATGGGGGGATAACATTCACGTGAATCACTGCTTGATGCAGAAATGAAGCCAAAAATCACGACGGGGGAAGGGTCTTGACTGCTGAAAATTTGAGAAGTGGCAGTGCAGTTCGTTACCATAAGAATGATACTGCAATTGGTGCCCATTTAATGTTAGCTATTTATGATTAAAAAACAAGCCTTAGACTCGCCGCTGTGTAGTGCAATAATGCCCTAGGCCAATTTCCTCGCAGTCAAATGCTCCCACGAGATGACGGGTTTTTTTGTTTATTTATTTATGGAATATCGCATTTATTTCATTCATATATAAAAAAAACACATTTCCATAAGGTACAATATAGCATACATATAAAATTTTAAAAAATATATGTTACAAAATAATCATAAAATATAGTATACATCACAAAGGTGATCTGGCGAAAATGCAGGGGAAAGAGAGCATTTATGAGAATGAGGAGACAGCTAGAGAGGTAATGCCTTATTAGTGCTGCCACCTTAACAAAAAATGAAACAGAAAATCTGAAATTAGGATATTAAGATAAGAGCTAAACAAGATGAGATTGAAAAGAAACAAATACAATATAAGCATATAGAAACTGATAAGATTAACCAAAAAACAAACTTACTACCTACTTTCCTTTAATGCCCGAAAAAAATCTAATAATCAGAGCAATATTTTCTTTTATATTCTCTAATATCTTTATTCATATAAATAGCGAAATGTGTTAAATAAAGGAATTTACCTTGAAAATGATTATCCATCGCGTAGACTTCCGGAACACTTGTTGCACTACGATATGACGTCAAGACTAGTCTCAATGAAAATCCTTGCAATTTAAAAAAAAATCGTGATGAACTGTTGGGTAAAGTTCATTAAAAATGTGATTATTTGTGAATCATCGGCAGGTAAAATAGCGAAATGTAGACCAACACTTCGTAGATTAGATGACATGTTTCCACTGCTGTACTGTAAACGTGATATTACACCGTGACATGATTACGTGAGTGAGCGTTGCAAGCCTTTGAACAGTATGATAGATATCACATGCGTGTCGTATGGTGCCATACCTCCTGTGGTCCTTTATTGGGAAGTACCAGATGATGTAGCTACAATTTTAAGAAGTCAGTCGAATGTCGTACAAGGCGATAGATATGTCTCGAGAAAAACTGCTACAATTATTCCGTCAAGGAATGATCAAGGAAAGATTCTCCGCTGTGTGGCATCGCATCCGGAACTAACCAATAATCATCAACGTTCAGTTCACCTGAATGTGCAAGGTAGGAATTCTTATGAAATTTAGTACATGTTTGTTTATTCACAGCCTGACAGTGTAGATTTTACAATCATCGTCCTGATGTACCAAACCAATTCCCATGTCTTATTGTTCTTTCTTTTTTTATCAATTTTCCACTATATTTAACAATTTTAAAGGGCAAGGTGACTTCCATTAGCTATACATTTATTTTTATTCCTTAGACATATTTACAAAAACAGCCCTAGCTCTCCTGAAGCATTACCTGTCATGTCTTACCATATTTGTATATTTTCTCTTTTGTGATAATATAGTTCGACCAGCCAACATGCTGCTTTTACCATCTGGATATAACAAAGAATACGAAATGGGGCCAAGAGGCATTTCCGTACAAGAAAATTCATCGATTTCAATCACTTGTAAAAGTATTGGATCACTACCAGCAGTTGAATTATCATGGATTCTTGGTGACACCAATAATATTACCAGTAACAGAAGCATGTCAAAATATCGCAATGCTATGGATGAAGGTTTGTTTGACACCGAAAGTACTATCACAATACGTCCTGAGAGAAAGCACCATGGAAAATTCCTTCAGTGCTTTGCATATTTGGGAACCTTTTTTGATCTACGGGTTGCCAAACTGATTGTTTACAGTGAGTTATATCTTTGGTAATATGCCCTTATTATATTTTGTAATTACACTATTTGATGAGAAGTATACTGGAAGCATTGATTATACTGTTTGAAGAAAAAAAAAATCTTGTAACATAGTTTTCCATATCATTATCTATCTTAATTTTATGGAATGTGTTTGTTTTTCATATTAAACAGGTAGAACTTCCATTTTGTTCAAAGGATAATTCTACTCCTTTAGGCTTATAATCATTTCATTTTTTGTTGTTGTTGTTGTTGTTTTTTTTTTGTTCTGAAAGGCCCACCAGACCTTATTATAATGACTAGCTCAGATGATTTACAGGACAGTATAAGAACTAATGTGAGCTGCAGAGCCATTAGTGGATACCCTGATCCGCTAATCCATTGGTACATTGGATCAACAAATTTGTCAGAGTGCTCGTTTCGTAAGGCTTCGGTCAATGCAGATGGTCGGTACGATGTTGAGAGCACCCTTACCCTCACACCGAAAAGATTTGACCACGGGAAGCGTCTTTTCTGTCGGGCAGTTCAACCAACAACACTTTTATTGCGGCCCGTAATTGCTACCATTGTTTTGAACATTTCATGTGAGTATTCGATTTTTCAATATATATCTTTTATTTGTTTAACCAAGACAGTGTGACGATCATTCTGATATTACGTAAGCTATTGGTCAGTTGTCTCCGCGTTCACAAACGAAAGCCTTTTGTAATTGAGGTTGTGCCTCAGCTAATCTCCAACTCGGGGTTGCTGGAACTGCTTGGAAGGGCAAAATAGTAAGGAGTTACGAAACGAGTCAGCGACAAGGGCGGCAGAACGATTCGGAGAGTGGGTGAGCCAGTAATCATGGTAATGAGCCAAATAAATAATTACGGTTCCGACACTGGCGCCAAAGTGCATGGTATGGGTGAAGGGATTCTTGTAGGTCGTGCCCCGTCTAGAGTAGGGTATTTCTAATAAACAAAACAATACAGAGGTGTTCACAAAGTGCTTAGTTCATATTCTCGTTATATTCATTGCTCGCTTATATGGATTTTATTACAACCTGGTTTTCAAAAGTTTGGTGAACTGCATTCACTGAATATGCCATTTAGATTGTTGCATCTATCTCTCTCCCTCTCTCTCTCTCTCTCTCACACTCTTTCTAACGCAGACTCTCCCGTCATTGTCAATATTTCTGCTCGATATCTTAAAGACGATAAGGACTTCATCGGTATACAATTCACATGTATATCGGACGCCAATCCCCCAGCCCTCACTTTCTCCTGGTTCCGTAATGATACAATCCTAATTAACAACAGTAAACTTCTCATTCTCCAAGATGAGGTCCAAAGTGGAACCATCTCTACAAGTAGCTTTGTCATCCATGATGTTCGGCCGAGCAATTCGGGAAAATATGAATGTCTGGCAAGTACAGATCTCGGTAACGCCACCGCGTCTTTACACTATTCCGGTGAGTATATAGAAAAAGAGTGCATCTATTAGTATCGCATATGTCTAAAATCTCATCACATCGACATTCATTCAAGGGCGGTTAATGATTTGAGTGGAAATAGCCTGTAAACCCATGTCTTCCGATGTTTAACCATTTCAAAATATGTTTTCTACATCTATAGTCATCCCAGATCCACCTTCTTGCTTCATCGTCGACCAAAACCAGACGACATCTTCAACTCTCTTCGTTGCTTGGCAAACTGGATTCGATGGCAGGTTGTCCCAAACGTTCACCCTGGAATACTGTGCAAACGACACACAAGTGCAAGGTGAGGGGTGTGATCGTGTCACCAACTTGACAGAGGCATGCTACAGGTTGACAGGACTGAAACCCTTTACATGGTACCGGTTGATCCTATGGGCGGTGAACAGCGCGGGGACCAGTAGTCCAGAGGAGGTAGTGACTTCAACAGCTCGTAAGTTTCTGCATATGTGTGTGTGTGTGTGTGTGTGTTTAGCTATTCCATTTACAGTCCTGGTGAACTTACCAAAGACTCACTAAAAAAACACAAACAGCTTTCTCTGTTAGCTTTATGTCTCTCTTAACTTTCCCCATTATCAGCAATTACATGTAAATTGATCTGAAGAGATATATAATTTTATTTTCTTTTGATGTTAATCTTTTATTCTCTCTTTAAGATTCCCTTTCTCTATTTATTTCAAGCAAGGCCATTATAATGGATTGCAACTTTTCTCCATTTACTTTTGGCTTCTCGCAATATTTCTTTAAAAAAAAAAAAAAAAAAAACATTCCCGAAATCACATTACCTGATCTTTAAAATTTTTATCAAATTCATTTTTTATTTTGACCTCAACATTGTTTCCTGAAGAAGAGTCCCCTTTTCCTTAAACTACATTTTGAATAAATCCATCTTGCTCGAATCTCTACAAAACAAACTGGTCTGGTAAATTATTTTTTTCCGCCAACACACCTGCAGGGGATGTGTCTGAAAATGTTACCGCCCAAACCCCCAAACAGGTCATAGTCCAATTTACTGTTAACTATTCTTTTTTTTTGTGGGCACATATTTCGTACATATTAATTTTTTTGTAAGGATCACCCCATTGTTTTAATCAACTACTCGATGGTAACTTAAAATACAAAGTGTAACTATCAAAAGCAGAACAATATTGCAATTTTATGCCAGTTTCCCCGTCCAATCCACACTTAATAAAGGTTCTGTTGATGTAGGCGTTGAGTAAGCCGTAACATAAAACAGATCAATAGACAAAATAAAGTTGGAGGAGTTATTTATAACTACTTCTTTCAATTCATATCGAAACATTATAAACCACAAGCCTGTAAGAACACAATCAGTTTCGAAACGTCATTAAATTTATGTTCTGTGTCTTTTCTTCTTTATGCTTCCTTGTTTGGGTGATATACAGCTTTACCACCAGAGAGCTATGGTAAGGATAGAGCTTTATATGAAGAAATTCTTTTGCTTGGGGAATGGGGATGGTTGTGAGAGGAAATAAACAATATCTGAACATACCGCCTTTCTTTTATTCATGGAATGATATACATTGTACCACACTTTCATTTCGTATCAGTAAAGTGCCATAAACGCTTAACACCCGTTTCAGCGGAAGAGTGATTGTTGTCTCATATATGTATTCTTGTTGTCAGTTGTGGAATTACGTCAACAACAAACCACTTTCAATCAAATGAATTCGAATAATAAATATTCAAATAAGATACCTTCCTCATTCGAAAGTTGATGAAGTATAAATATTATAGGCCAATGTTTAAATATAAAACGAAACACTTCAAAGGGATGAAGTCAACCTAGGATTCTTCAGGTTTACTTGAGTTATTCAAGTCGAAATTCACAAATATGCTAGGCCTGTTTCATATCAGTCGCTAAAACAAAACAGAAAACATGTCAGTTGTGATATCTGGTCCGCAGTTCTCTTCAAAATAACAAAATATATTTCCTAGCTACTATGACTACCTTGTTGTTGGATCAAATACAAAAATATTAAATGCATGCTGCACAGTCTAGAATGTTTGTCTAGAGCAGGCTTAAAAAATATCTCATAACACCACTTCTTTGATCTTTTAACATTCAACTACTATCACAACGTATTCACTCCTTTTAATATACAACAATGAAATAAATACATATTTCACAATTCTTATCTTCTTCTTCTTCTCTCTCTCTCTCTCTTCGTTATACAGGTGTAACCATCACAAGAAACCGAAAAGATCAGACCTTGACATTTTCAAAGGCCACCCAATCCTTAGAAGAAATCTGCTTCTTCATACAGAAGACATCCCAAGAGCTAGACTGCAGCTTTGTGGATGGAACAGATCAATGCATTAAACCTGGCACAAATGTCAGCTTCAAAACAAATGGTGACCCAATTGTTGTGACCACTGGAAGGGGGCTATGCAGTGAACCAGCCAACCTAGCAGGTGAGGCTGATATGAATATCAAATTTCTCTAACAACTATTCATGTGAAGGCGGGAAAGGGTTGAAGATTCTTTATCGATTTCCATTGTGAACTCTTGTCCTACATATGATGATGAAAAAGGTATTTTCCAAATTTAAAATGAATCTGTAAACCAACAAATCATTTTTTGGGGTCAGGTTAAGACATGAAAACAAAGCCCCTGGTTCGATGGCCTGCATTTTAATCATTCTGTATCATTATTTACTTAACTTTTATACTGCGTAAAATGGACAATGACACAAACATTTGATATTGCATGTACAACGGTGTGATTGATACCCTAGTATATAGAGGAGCACTTGACGAATATAGAGAGATCATGTTCGGCCATATGTGTGTGGGTGGATTCAAATGTGTTTGCTTGGGTTCACTTGTGTGTGTTGCGAGTGCATACATGCCATTTGAAAGCAAAAGAATTTTCATTATGCAAAGCAAATAACAAGTGCTATTGGAGAGCTTTATTAGGTATTTAAGCTCGAAAAATACAGGGATGACGCGAAAATAAGGCAGAGTTGAAAAAAAAATTCCTTAAACCGGTCCTGAAATATTCTTTTAAAAATATGATAAGTAAATATTAGTGTCAATGTATACTTTTTGCTTCTATAAAGACTCACCAGATGAGAAGCAGCCATTACCTTCCAGAAGCTCACCGTTCATGACAATCGTTCTTGGTGTGGTTGCATCTGCTAGCGTTATCCTGCTTATTTCAGTGGGTTTAATGTACTTCCATGGAGTGTTATGCTGTGCGAAACTAAAGAAGGGTATGTTCTAAAGCAAGTGGTTCCCTGCTATTCCCTCTAACTTATCTAACTATTAAAAGACAGCCATATATCACAAGAAATATATTTTATTTCTCTTTCATGTTGCATGGACCATTAACTTATATGTTCGTTATTATTTAGGTAGCACCCCACCCCTATTAGAGAAGCCTTTTCAGCATTGTCACTTTTCCTCTTTCTTACTGTACCTTTGTTTCCCCTCCCATCCTTTTTTCTTTCATTCCCTATGACTTCACTCTTTTTCTGGACTTCATTTTTGCCCTCTATCCCTCTCTCTGTACCATATTCCACTTTGTCTTTGTCAATTTCTAGTTCCTACTGCTCATAAAACATTATCTATAGCTTATATATTCACTTCCTATTACCAATAAATCTTTCTCTCCCTCTCTTTTCACACTCTTTATCTCTCCCACAATGCGTTTGCAGTTAACTTAAACGTTTACATTAAAATAAAAAAATAAGTAAATAAATAGTGTTTGTTTTCAGACTTCAATTGTTTTCTCAGTTTCTTCTCTTTTTTATGAATTGTATTATAATGGTAATTATCAACTAGTAGGTTTAAACTCTCCGAATATCAATCATCTCATGTGCTGATCTGTAATAATAAGTACATGGATCTTCTTTAAAACAAAAAATCTTATCATAAATTGTTATAGAAACAGTCAACATGTTTGTTTGTTTTTTGCGAAAGAAGATAAAAAAGGAAAGACTTTTCCATTATATGTCTTGATATTTGATACTTATTCAAATTATATTCCTTCCTCTTTGTATTTTATCTTGTTCTTTGCTGTCAAAGAGGGAAATGGAAGAAACACTGAACAAGAAGGCCGAGCAGTAAGTCTATTGACATTTATTGTTAATTTTTCATTACTTTCATATCCTCAACAATAAACATTCTAATTTGCATAACTTTTTTCGAGGAAATAAATATATTAGGTAATAATAATAATAATAATAACGTCTATTTATATAGCGCTTTTCAGAAGTAAACTAATATCAAAGCGCTTTACATATTACGATACTATTATTACCCCAGTCCTCGGATTCTGACATGCCCGCACACAATGTGTGCACTTTATCCGCTCCCTGGGGAGTATTCCAGCAAGAGCAGCACAGTGGCGCTCAAATTGCTAAACAAACGACATTAACTTTCGCATCCTACCGGGTACCCATTTAACACCTGGGTGGAGAGTGGCAAATGTAGGTAAAGATATGTATAGTCACAGCAAGTAGCGAAATTCATGTATCTGCTAATCACTCTTGATGTGTCATAGATGAATAGTTATCAGAATTGTTTGATTTTTTTTTTCAGTGTCATTGGCTACGCATTGTAAGACACTGGCAGAGGCTCATGAGGACCAGTAATTTCTATAGTCTTAATACTTGGCTTTAACAGCCAAAGTATTAAGTTGTGCTATCCCCTTCAGTGACCTATGTATAAGTTTTGTACATGTAGTTAAATACTTCGAAGAAGTTCATTGTTATTTTTTAATTTCTATGTTCACTTAAATCACAATATTTATGCATTTTCTCGAAGGATTTTCACCTTTTAAAAGGCAAAGTTGGTCAATGAACTTTTTTCTGCTCAACATCAAGCTTTTCTCTTAAAGCACATTCTGAATCAAAAGTAATCTTTTACTTTTTTGCCCACAAATGTATTCATGATTTCCACGTTTTAACTGGTTTATTCAGCTCGATGTTAAAGTTGTATAACCTATTTTGAAGCAATAGTAAAACATGTTTTATCGAAGCTGACATTCCGCTTTTTATTAGGACTTTATTCATTCATCATTCACTTTGCTTCATAGGTGGATGATGATGGCTTGGTCTACATCTCTGTGACACACGACCGCGACCATCCCCCTGATGCCCCACCCATAAGGACAGAAGAAGCAACCGTCTATGCCTCCCTCAACTCCGACGCCATGAAACGCCGCAAGGGGGAGCTGAAATACGCCGACACAAAAGCAACAACACCAGACGGACAACCCATGTACGGGAACTACTTAGTGAAGAAAAGAAAACAAGAACAGGCCAGAATGCCGCCGCCAGTACAGACAGAAGACGCCTCCCACAATGCTACCGCCATGGGATGCCACAAGGGAGAAATGAAGTTCGGTGATAAAGGTCCTGTTACACCGGACGGACAGCCCATGTATGGAAACTACTTGATCAAGATGCGAAAAGAAGAGAAGGCGAAGCAGATTGCAGGTACACCAGATGTTTTTCAAATGTATGGCATTTAGGCACATACAAGTACATATCCCCCCTCCTTTTCACACACACACACACACACACACACACAAATGATAACAATAACTAGTTAAATAGTTGAATTAAGCTACTGAAACCGTTGTAGTTGATTGGCTGTAAGAAAAGCTGTTATAGAATTGTGGCAGTTGTTACTGATATAGGTTTTATAAAAAACAGGGTCCTGGATTTTGTCATCATCTCGAACATTGTTAAACGATACTTTATAATTGGAGTTGAGAAATAACAAGAGGGAAACAAAAACTTGCATTTTTCCCCCATTTAAATGTATTTGTATCACATATCATATACTGTACATGTTTATCACTGAAGCATAAAAGAAGAAAGGTAATGCACTTTTAAAAGGGTAGCATCATGTCTGTTCGTATACTGTATATAATAAGCAATGCTGGCTAACTTTTAAAAGCAGCATTCATGAGAATATTTCGGTAGTACTCAGTATATAAAATAAAGCTTTATGTGTATAGTATTGTGAGTGGAAAACAGAACAGCTGTAAAATATCTTTTGAATCACAAGTGACTACATGTATCCAGTAAATTACCCACAAACAAAGACTAAAATGCATCCTTAATTGCCTCTTACAACAGCTTCTGTTTACGTATGGTCAACTGCTAAATAAATAAAGTATGTTTGATGATATGCATGTACTTATATTCTCTCAAACAGCTTCTGTTTATAATAGCCAACAATTGCTGAACCAATGTTTGAGGATGTATTTCTCCTTTGATGAGATTTGTTACGACATACAGTTATATTACTGTACATTACAATGCTATTACAATTTATTTCTTCCAATATGACCTTAATGTTTATCCTGCTATATCGCATTTCTCAATTTGACATTGACAGAAACATATCAAAAGAATAGTGAAACACATCAAAATTGCTTTGCACATTTACTATTATATTCCTTAAATTGTGTAAGATTTAGAGTCATATTGCAAAAATAGTATTTAAATTGTGTAGCCGGTACATGTAGATCATGTCATTGTATCATGTCAGACATGCATTCCGATATTTAGTTAGAGTTACCCGATTTATCAGGATTATAAGGTCTTTGTTATGAATACAAATATTGTTCTAAGATATAACAAACTAGTAATTTACTAGTATACCAAACTTATCTAAGTATGTAGCCACTGTACAAAGATGATTGAAACTTTTTAGTAACACTTTATTAACAAGTCTGTTGGGAATGAGATGAATAATGCATTTTTCTTATGACATTGTTTTGAACAACTGTTTTTACATTTTTAAAGTATCATCGAACTGTAAATATTGATAAACATTTACACTATGATTACACTATAATTACATTATAATCAAAGGATGGACAAATATTTGGAGATTAAAATATGTTCTTTATGTTATTACAGAACTTACATTAGTTATGAGAATTAAACAATATATATATAGCAAACTGATTATCGTATACTTTATTGATGACACTGTGAAGAGCTCCAACTCTAAAGGGCTTTTATATTTGAAATGCATGTACCTATCAATGCACTACAGCATATGAGAGGGTGTGTACCCCACGCTGTTGCACTCGACTGTGAATATGATCAGCATTTGTAACAAATTATTACAAGAATATCACTTAGGGGAAAATGGTATTCCCTGTAAAATATTTCACACGAGGTGAATTGCTTAGAATTAAATGTCAACATGTATGTATAAATCAAACTTTACTTAACAAAAGTTACATGAAATGTATATATGTAGTTTTAGGATATGTATCTGAATTTCTCAAGTGCCCTGCATGCCGTTTTATCTGAAAAGTTAAACCTACTGATTCTCAAGATAGCAGTAAATATGTACAAGATAATTAGAAGCATCTGCTTATCATTTTAAATTGGAAATTATATCATAAAGTGACGTAATTTAGATTTACGTTTTGTCTTCATGAATACAAACAGTTGTTACGTAAGATAGTATGCTACCTACTTCTAAATATCTTTTGTTCCTTTTTTTTTTGCATCATCTTTTCTCAATATCTTAAAAGAAAAAAGATCGAGCAAGCATGTCTTGAGTTAATTAAAGATTTGATTTCCATGTGTATAAAGATCATTCACTTTATTGTACAAATCATGTTAAACTGAAGTTTAATTTCAAGATTACAATGTATCTTTCACTTTATATACTTCTTAAATCATTAGGTCAACGATTAAGCACTCATTTTCTATCAGAAATTATTACACCATTAAGTAATAGCTCATCTATATTTCTGTCTATTTGAAATCTGTTCCTGAAAATGAAAGCGATCACATTGTCTGGTTCACTGTCAATCCAGAAAGAATATGACAAGTATAATTCTCTTAATGCATTTCAATAAAAGTTGCACAAATAAATCAATATGTTTTCAGGGTTAATCTTTTCGTGTGTGTGAGAGTAGGTTATCAACATGGTAAGGTTGTTGTATACACTCTTCTCTCTGCTTGAGAACGACTTGCAGCATTTCATCGTCCCTGAATTCCTCGTTGTCGGAGCTAGTTCTAGACTCTGAGTCGAGGGCTCCAGTTTCAACAGGCTCTGAGATGTCTGAAATTATAAAATATCAAACTGAACAAACACAAAAATACTGAAGAAGAATGTAATAAAAAAAAATTTAAAAAGACGTACCATAACAAAGACAGACATAACAAAAATCAGAATTTAGTGAAAAGAGAGCAACGAATTAAAATATGTAAAAAACATAATATGAGGGGGAAATGAAAGAGTGAACATGAATTACAAGTAAATGAATGGATACAAGAATGTATAAAGAGGTTGATGAATGATGAGACCCAGGAAAGATGTGATGAGTAAGAAAATCTGAAAGAGTTCACTTGAGTGACCAGCAGGAAAATGTGAGAGAACATGTCAAAAAGATATAAACGGATGGCATCAAGGAAAGAATAAAAGTATGGGGGATGAGAGAGACCAAAATATACAAAAAGGGATAAAGATGAGAAACCACGAACACTACTTTTAAAGAGAACGACCACATGTGAAATCAAGATGTACTTATGACGAGCTAAGTTCAAAAAGGTACTAAATCCAGTTTTGACCCAAACTGAGTTTGGGAATCAAATGTGCTATATGGCATAAACAAATATTGTTTTAAAGTTGAACATTTTTTGCTCAAATGTTATGTATAATAAAGAATTGCAAAAGGGACGAATTCGTCCAAGTATACCATGTACCCTTAAGTTTTGTTTTAAGATATTTGCAAGTGTGGTGAATCTATAAGTGCAAAGTTTTGATGATTTTGACAAATTTTAATATTTTCATGAATAAAAGTGGATATAATGCCTTTTGGAATTAAACTCCTAAAAATGCTCACTTGAATTAAAATATGGTGAAAAACAAAACACGTTTTAATAAGATGTTCACTCTGGCAGCATTATTGATGTGTTTCGTATTGAATTTAACATGATAAAGACGATAAACTAGTTTCATTCCAAAAGCAATTAAATCCACGAATATTAGAATTTAAAAAAAAATCCTTAAAAATCGAAATGGATTGATTAAAAAAACACATTAAAATAGTCTAATGCAATAGCCTTAATATATATACACAAACTTGAAGTAATAGTGTACAAGGAAAAGTGGTTAATTAAAAAATATATATTTTACTGGAAAAAACCCTAAAAGTTGATTTTATACCTTTTTCAATGAAACTCTTCACATAAAGAAATACAATGTAATGTATAAGGTGCAACAGATATTATATAAAAATCCCAATGAAATTATAGATATCTGTTTATATTCCGAAGGAATTTAAATGTATCTGGTGGAGGAATCAATATAAATGAAGGAAGCATTTCATAAAAAAGCTAAACACAACGTCTTAATTTCTTAATACCAAACCTGTTTGAAACAGTCTAAGTTTATTTCAGCACAATTTCAGATGGGTTTTAACATTTCTACAGTCCTTGAGCCCAGTAATAAATGGATTATCGTGTCACGCAAGCACTACAGTTAATCACTGGCATCTTTCATGCAAGTACTATTATTAATCAGTGACATCCTTCATGCAAGCACTATTATGAATCATTGCGATACTTTACACAATCTTCTTATACTCTTCAACACATGATAGTTCAATCAACTATGAGAAAGGTTGGAAGATAATCCACGATTTTGCTCATTACAGTAAACTGATTAGTGGCACTGATATGAAATAATATAAAATAAGAAACGAATGCACTTGGTATGAATGCTGTTCACCTGTTCTTACAAGAAAGATTTGGAAATTTATACTTCAGACAATGATGTTTCAAAATAAATTGTTTCCATTTATTCATATGAATATTTTAGGATTACACACACATTTGTGTATTTACTAAATGTCTAGCACGTTCATACTTCTTATCGTGGGAAAGATAGTCCACACATTTTCCACTGAAATCCAGAACAGCAGTAACTTATCGTCGCATCAGTGGAAAAAGGGCTTAACGTCCATGTATAGTGTCAATGAGCGCTATCCCTTTTTTACACTGATGCGACGTTATATCCTTTACACTGAGTTAAGGCCCCTCTGGATCTAAACAGACAATGCATCCTCTATCTCGTGACATTCTCTGTCTTAAATTAACACTGTCATATATTGGTGGAGTAAACATTAAAGTATCTTGATTCAAGGCAGAATGCTAGATGAAGTTGACCTTCGACTGGATTGTGTTTACCAGCGACCTACCGGGGAGCTGACACTGTTAGAGATGACCTGCCTAGTTAAGGGAGAGATAGAAAAGGGAGAGATAGAAAAGATAGAAATGAGAAATATTTATATTTGAGGAAGTGCTTCAAAACAAATTAATGTAACAAAACCCTAAAACGAGGTTAACTTGAATGACATAACATGAAATAGAAAGACACAGAGTATAACAGATAGGCAGACAGACAAAAATATAAATTATCATCATGAAACCAATCTGGTTGAATACAAAGAGTAAAAGAACTCTCCAATATTTCAAAACTGACAAATGGTTGATTTCTCTAAGAACGTATTCATAGTGTAACATACCAATGTGATGTGGATTGAACGGCTATTATTTAAGGAGTGTACTTATCCACAAAGTTTTAATCAAACAGTCAAGTAAAACAGAAATTGTGGTTTGGCAATCACTCTTAGAGCCTGTTCAGACCACATGTGGACTTTAAATGATGGATTCAGTTATGTATACAAATGAAATGTGGGTGATATCAAAGGGAAAGTCATGTCAGGGCAATGAAAGTTAAATTGGGATTCCAATGTTACACCATTCAAAGCACACGATCATCTTCCCTAAAAAAGAACTTTAGTATTTAGAGGAGAAATCCAATAAAAAAAATATAAAACATTTATTATTTCTCCTCAAACTATATCTCCAGGTAATTTCACCATTGATCTTACAGACTACTAGTACTAGAGGTCACTTTTGAAGAGTGATCCACCAGACTCACTATATGATGTTATAGTCATGTAATTTGAATTATCAAGAGGCCAGTGTACTTCAAGGGCCATGCAGGCAGTGATTGAAGACGTTCTTGTTATAATAATCCTAGCACTGAAAAAAGTAATTTGGATGAAATTGTTAATTCTAATAATTAGAACTATAGATTACTAGAGCATAAACTGTATTAATGTTAAAATAACCTTTGTCCTAACATTCCTATTCCCATTCCCATGCTATTTTGTTTGTTTTTAAGGTCTGCATTAACTATGTAGAGAATGCATTACTACGGGCTATTACCTTAGCAATGTATGGTTTTCAGATCACTGAAACAAAGCATCCATTTGAAGTCAGTATATATGTGCTTTCAACTTCATTCATAGAATAAACTGAACAGAACCAACTATAAATTGGTCTAATATAATAGCAAGGGATTTGACTTTTCTTTAAGACAATTTCATGGACACAGCAAGTTAGAGTCAGCTACACAACAAGGAAGTTAAAAAACATATATATAATACATGAGAAACAAGAAACCAAAACTAATTTATATTACATTGACGCTAGCACTGTACGATATCCGAATACATTACTTCATGTAATTGTTATTCTCATTATCAATAACCCCTCTGAAATCTTTGGCTATCTAAAGTGTATCTTAGACGTAAGCTTACATGAAAGCGCCCTCATATGCAAACCTTAAAAATGTGCAGGGGGACATTTTGAATTACTCTATCGATATATTTTATTATTAAATTACTGGGTGAAAATAATTCATATCCTGAGTTAAGGGGTATAAGGATTTGATATCACATCCTAATATATATTTATAACAAATAAAGCAAAGCAAATTACATAATCATCAAAAGATAAAGTTCTAGACAATCTTCATATGCCTTTTATATGTCACAATGCAAAAAAAAAGGAATCAAAACTTTGGAACAGTTTTCCACTATTGTTCTAGATGCCGTTGGTACAGTTAACCCTGTTTGGTCTTCCCTATACGCTCTTTGGTCCTCACTAGGTAGCACTGCTTGTCACTGAGGCAAATTTAAAGATACATTATTCATAACAATCGATTCTCTTATAAAACAAAAGTCATCACCAAACATCATACACGTTGTCCATACATGTCCAATGATGATGCATTTTCCAATGCCCTTTGTCTTTCACATCCCTTACTCTATGCATGTGGGGAACATTTTTTTCGTCACAGAGCAGAATATCACTTGCATACGGGGTAATATAGGGTACTCTGTTGGTTTCATGTCCCTTGTGGGTTCTAACACCTTGAATAGTTAGATATATATATATATATATATATTTATTATTTATTTATATATTAAGCTAGATACAGCTTGACATAGTTAACGGTTCCTCATTTCCCTCCTGCATGGTAGACCTTATCATTTCCCAAAGTCCTTCCCTCTTGAAAAAAGTAATTTGATCATCAGAAGGGGATTTGTTTCCACTCCGGACACAAGATGGCAATCCTTTCCCGTCCAGGTGGCAATGGATTGTGAGATAGGACCTATCCCGTGTGTGGATTGTGGCAGCGTCTATCGCAGGCACCTGTTGGGCGTAGTTTGCAAATCTAGCTTCTGTCAGGAGCCTCTGCAGCCTGCAGCGGAAGTCTGCAAGCTTGACGTCTGAATCTTCCTAAAATGTTTAGAAGAGGCGTGAGAAGGAAAACGTTGTTTCATTTGTTTAGTAGTAAATTTATATATAGGTTCATCTATACTTCATTGCTTCATTCATTGAAATATTGAAATACTACACGAACGACGAATATTGACAAAAAACGAATAAACGAATAATCTAGTTTTATACGTTTTGAATAATGGAGATGTTTGCTGAAAACAGTGATGATACATTGTTCGATGATTACTATAACATTTCTCATCAAAGTCACTTGGTTTTAAATTACTCAAGCTGAAAAGATACATGTATGATCTGTACAGTTTAGAGCCACACACAGAAGAGATCAATGGGCGTGAAGTAAGGAAAAACATGAAAACTTATACAAGTTTTTATGTTTTTCCTTACTGTTTTTCCTTACTATTCCTGATTTCTCAAAATTCTTCCGATTTCTGTAATAAGAAAATAAACAATATCATTGTCTTATCATTATTCCCTTCATTTAAGCTGTACCATGTTAAATCATGAAACGAAATTAAATTATTCATCCAAGACATTAAGAATCCTATATTTGTACATCTTTTTTTGTAATTATATGGGTGATTGCCATCCAATATATGCCTCCTCATTTATTTGCTTTATAAAAAAAAAACACACAAAAAAAAAAAAAAAGGACAATATGTGTCCCAACGGGTCGGAATCAGGCGGAAGTCGCAATCGGTCCTTGTCTAGAAACAAGGGTTTTAATGAAAATGTCATTTTGTACCAATTTTTTTTTTTTTTACATATTCCGAAGCTTTGATTATTCCTCTACCACGTCCCGAAATTTAAAGCCAAAATACCATGTGTAAGTACCTCAAAATAATGTTTTAAATCACCTCTTCCAAATCGCATCGACGGGAGTTTCATCTTCGCAAAAACGACAGATCCTCAGCAGAGAGCTTTGCACACTTCTCTTTTGTTACTAGGGCCCTGAGTGACGTGACATAATGGCAGTTCGCCGACTTCGCACCCTGTGATTGGTCGGCGCTCTAATTGCCTAATGCATATTTATTTTTCTTAAAAGCTTGTGTTATTGCCAAACGGTACTCATAATTATTGTTATGCATATGCATATACCTGCGGGGCGGCCATGGCTTCGGGGGCGAGTGCTGGCACACGCATAAAAAGCGCACACAGAATGTGTGATGACGTCAATTCACTTTCGAACAATATTTTTTGTATATATTTCTTTCTTTCTTTACGTCTTTATTTAAAATTTTATTTCTTCCTTTCTTCCTTTATTTCTTTCTTTTCTGCAAGAGCGAACATTTTAGTCGGGAAATAACATTACTGAGATGGAGGCTCAGTGTTTTTGTTCACAAAATCACACTTCTCACACGGAAAATAGTGCCCCCCCCCCCCTCAAAAAAGTCTTATAGTTATGGGTCTGATAGAGACTGTACGTTGGCATAGTAACCAGCTCCGTCGCACTGGGTAAACCCTCGATCAAAGAGACTTGACATTCGCAAGCATGCCATCTAAATTCATTGTAACCACGTTTCTTTGTTTATGTATGAATAACCTATGTCCGATCCAAAAATATGGGGGGGGGGGGGGGGTCCTGGCCCCACCGGTTCCGCCGGCCCTGGTGTACATTATAACTTCAAGGTCATGAGGTTGCGCTTCGGTTTTGATTGATAAAGGTAAACATTTGTAAATCTGTAATCATTTCAGGGCATAGCCAGAAAAAAAAATCAACATTCCAATATGTTAACAATTATTAAGATTAATTTGGGGTTAGTTGTCATTGTCACTGATTGCTCGCTCCATATTGTCTTGTGATTTCAAGCTTATGATGTCTCTGCGGAGATATACTAGTGAAGTTTGTCATGCTTATGTTTCTGGATATCACTTTACAAATACAAATGGGCTGGTGAGGATCAAGCCGATGAATAAGCCTGGATCATCAAGGATAAACAGGAAATACGAAATAAATAAACATCAAAGCGTGCATGATCTCACAAACAATTAGAACGGCGTTTATGGGTTGAAAATAAAATTAACTTAAGTCGGGGGGTGGGGGGACGTCGGAATTCTTCGGGAGCTAGATAATCTTGGTTGACACCAAAACTTTTGAAAAGCCCCGGGGATACTTATTGTAGCTGATATTTTTAGGGCTCAGTCAGTCTGGTGTACAATCGAAAGACTTATGCATGAGGCAGTGTTGGTTAAAACAAAGTGAGGTAGTGACTTTACCATGCCATAATGGTGAATATTATTGGTCATAAAACTCATAACGCTTGTTGCTGGGTAAATCGGCCTATGGTGTAAAATTCCCCATGATAACTGATGATTATCTGAAACGCGGGCAAGGGAGAATTTGATTATTCAAAATCGGAAATCGGGGGCGCTGGATTTTTCAGAGAACAAAACTGTTTGCTATTCTGTACCTTTTTGGAGAATTGAGGGACTGCAATCTTTATTATTTTGAAACAATTTATAATCCGAACCTAGATGGTCGTTGTCTAAGGTTTCTTGAAGGAACGATAAAGATAACGACAGAAAGGTCGGACTAAGAGAGGGGGAGAGAGAGAGAGAGCGAAAGGGATGTTGTCTTTATAATACTACTACTACTAATAATGATGATAATAATAATAATAAATGATAATTAAAAAATCTTTTTAGGTCCAAATTTAAACGGGCATTTCCAAGCGCACTTTTTTCTGTGTAGAAATTAAGACTGGCTACCAAAATCAAAAAGTCCTGCTAATATAAAAATCCTTCTTACTTAACCCCAAGTAATTCAAAATGATGATGACAACAACAACAATATAGTAATGATAATAATAAAAAAATCTTTTAGGCCCTTATTTAAACGGGCATTTCCAAACGCACTGGTTTCTGTGTAGAAATTATGACTGGCTACCAAAATAAAAAGGCCTGCTAATCGTTCTAACTTAACCTCAAGTATTAATTCAAAATAACCTTACAAAGTGACGATGCAATTGGTTATACCTAGCATGTGATGAAAGAAACATGGCAGTAAAATTATTGAATCTTGCTAGTGGTTTGATGGAAGAAAAGTTATTGTGATAAAAAAAATAACTTAGAATTTCGAGACTGTCTTGGTATCCAGTGCTCTCTTTTTTCTCCTTTTTCATACTTTTCCATAATCTATTTAAATTGTCAAAGATAAATTGCCCCAAGAAATTAATAAATAAATGAATGAATTGATAAATTGATTAATGATATAAATGAATCATTGCATGGGGTCTTGTCCATGTAAATTATTTTGCTTTTTGAAAATATGAGGCAAGGAGAAAAAAAAGGTGATCTAAAATCCGGGATTGGGCGATTGTGTTTGTAGAGGTCTCAATGGAGCGGGGCCATCAATACCGCCGTTCAACACCCCTTACTTCCCTGTGATCCGCCTATAGCACAAAAGCATAGCTTTCAGTATTCTGCCTTCACAAACAAAGACCGAATTCTAAGCGAAATTCGCGTCCTGCGGGTGACAATTCACGCCCACGCTGGCTGGTGTACGCTCATTGTTACCTAACGTTGGCACGTGGTCGAGTTCAAGGGAGACGTTGCTAGGGAAGTGCTCAGCGGACCATAACGAGCTACGGGCAGCTTGTTTTCGTTTCGCACCGAAACTTTGAGCACCGTTTTCTCCGTTTTTTAAATTCCTTAGCGGAGCGTTTTCATGTTTTAAATCACTTTTTACAATGACTTCTGTTTTAGTAATATATCCATGTTATACATCATTTTAAAGGTTATTAACCAGAGAATCTAGAACACATGAAAACTGACATTTGCAATTTTGCGACTTCCGCCTGAAACCGTCGCGTTTGGTCACATATATCTCATGAAAAGAAGACAAAGCCATATTTTCAGACTCTAGCTTCAACATGTAATGGGAATCGTCAATTAGTCCATAAAAAGATAATTTATAGCTTTATATGTCCAGCTGGCAGCTATTTTTATTTTAAAAAGGCCTCCCTTTCTCCTTCCTTTCCTGATTCTTTATAAACAGGCCAGATTCTTTACACTTTTTGTTTTATAAACAAAATAAATAGTTGACATATCTCACATCCAGGTATGTTCACTGAAAAAAAAAATCACATGCGTTGCAGGTCCATCTGTCCTTATTCCAGTATTTTCCGCTTGGATCTGTCTGAGTGGACCACGTATCATTCGACCTAAGACAATAATGGAGAGCGCCCCCTGTAGCCTGAACCAGCCTTCGCCTCATACGCCACTGCTGAAGAATGTCCACTTCGCTGTGAGTAATTGAGGTTTGGTAGTAAGAGTTAAAATAAAGTTACAAAGTTCACATAACCCAGCAAATAAATGCTTGAAAATGTTTCTCTTTCAGCCTGGAGATCACTGCGTTTACACGCAACTAGGGATCTCTTCTGATTATATTTGTGTATAAAAGAAAAGTTGTAGTTTATAAATTTGTATGCGATAGCATTTTGCATTGAAAAAAAATAGAAAGAAAGCTATTCGGGTAGAGGTAGCGATGCTATGTAGACTCTTTATCAAATAAAAATACAATAAAACTTGTAATTTAAGATTTACTGTGAAATGAGTCACAAAACCTGAAGAATTATTTATTTTCCTTTAGCCTCTTATAAACAGAAAATGCTGGCTGAAAGGTGATTGTAATTAGACATCTTAGTTTCATCAGTGTATCCATAAACAATGAAATTAAACATCGAATCAGTATAGTGGAACTATAAACCTTGTTTGTTTTTTTTTTTTAGTCAAGGGTATAGGACTAAAACGTGGATATATATTTTACCCCTGACAACTTTAGCACATGGAAATGATTTATTACTCCTGTGCCACCTGGTTATTAATTAAATATTTATTACTATAATTAGTATCAAGTTAGGAATTGAAAAAGTGATGGATTTTTTTTTAATGAATAAATAGTTTAAGCCGTAATCATCAATGCGATTGAGAAAGTAAAATTGGGTGGTAATGCAATGTCCCATAGGCTTACCATGCATCACCATGAAGCATTCATTCATATCAAATCCTCCGTTTCATTGTATGTGTTGGGCCAATAATGATCCGTTTGTGTAAATTATGTTTGTATTCTTCTTAATATTGTCTTTGTATTGTTAGTTTTATATATACAAAGTTATATGTTTAAGTTCAATCATTGAATCAATATGTATCAAGTATGATCATTTTGAAACGGAGAAAATACATAAATCAAAATCAAATCAAGCCTATACGCCCAAGAGGACATAAGCTAGTCTTGGAAATCAGTTTCATAAATGTGACCAGGCACCACAAAACCACCAAAAAGTCGTACTGAGTGAGTTTCAGTTACAGGAAAAGAAAGGTGTTTTTCGTAGGCATGGTCAAATTTGGATTTTCAGTTTTGATAGGGAAGGTGAATAGGATTGCAGTGCAATTGTTTTTTTTTCAGCTCAGAATTCAAATCATTATTAATTCTTGAAGCATAAGTATCATCTCAACTAAATGACATGTTGGGGACTAAAATAAATATACTTGTAATTCAGTTTAATAAATTAAAAATTTACTACCAAATCACTTTTGTGGCAGGGTAGGTTCAAATGAATGATAGTGCAATGTCTCATCAGCTTAGAACAAAAAAGGTTACTTTGCATCTATAGTCGAGAACGTATTGATGTTGATATCGGTTTTTAAAAATTATTATCCCAATTCAATGATTTCAGGGAAGGTAAAAATCAATTATAATGCAACGTTTTGCCAACGATGACAGTGTCTCTCTATGAAGTGTTGATATATAAGCCTGGTCATCTCTAGAGGGCGTGGTATCATCTGTGATTGGAGAGCTGGTTGAGAATGATAATATTAACCATCAGACCTTACTGATGGCTTACTGAGAATAGTCCCTCTACTGATGTAAGAGACTGGACATAAGAAAAAGTAGGTATATTATCTGAAACATGGAAAAAATTACAACGCCCTTGAGAGTAGAGAGGAAGACAATTGATCGCGGATACCCTGTAAAAATCCGATCTGATCATCATCTTACGAAGTGTTAGAGCTGATCAGGAATGATCCTTCATCATCCGAACTCACTACTGGCTCACTGACAACAGTTCTTTCTATGATGTATCAGACATAAAATAGTAGGAATGATAATGTAATGATGACCATTACTGAAAAGTGGTGATTTTCAGTCCTTTGGTGAGAATTCAGAATTGCTATGATACAATCAGTACTGACTCTTCGTTTCCTTGTGTGTTATACTATTTCACTCACTAATGAAATAAAGATCAAATAACATTGGATTACCCCTCCTGAAGTCGTTTGAGATTATGCTTTAAACTTTACATGATCTTTACGGGCATGAACTAAATTTTAAAAAGAAAATCAAAGAACATTGTTTCTATGCTATTAAAAACGATTACACTTGTTTTGTTGTTGTTTGGACTACTCTAGAATTATCCAATATGTTGGCAAATGTATTTTGTCAATACACTTTATTCATTGTACCTCAAATATTCTAAAATCTGCACTATTTTATAATTTACTATCAAAATTGTAGCCTGCAAGCAAAATAAAGTGTGTAAATATTGTTTAATGTGTATTTTATTACACAAGACAACACATTATTAGATAACACGATCACTGAACCAATAACATTTTCTGTTTTATCTACAAATTCCACTCTGATAACCACAAAGATCTTACCTTATTCCAAAAATTTGTTCCACTCTGTTTCCGTGAAACAACACTTTTTCTTAATGAATTTCAAGAACACCATATTTTTGTTCTCAAAGACACCGTAAATTTTGAAAATATCATAAAGAAATGTGAGAAAATTACAATGCCCCAGCCGGGATTCGAACCCGGGACCCTGGACCCTGGATTACATGGCCAGTGCTCTACCAACTGAGCTATCCGGGCTCCCGTTGAAGCAAAGTAACAAACTCACATATAGTCCCCTCTCTTTCCATCGAGCGTAGGGGTACATCCATACCAATTCCATGCGTACGCTATATAATGGCCTACCAATGAGACAGGTCTTCCCTCTAAAGTCGGGCAAATCCATGCCAACGAATTTCTATAGAGGACAATTTGAATTTGTAATTAAATATCATAATTGATAGGATTGAAGTAAATTGAATATATCATAAAGAAATGTGAGAAAATTACAATGCCCCGACCGGGATTCGAACCCGGGACCCTGGATTACATGACCAGTGCTCTACCAACTGAGCTATCCGGGCTCCCGTCGAAGCAAAGTAACAATCTCACATATAGCCCCTCTCTTTCCATCGAGCGTAGGGGGTACATCCATACCAATTCCATGCGTACGCTATATAATGGCCTACCAATGAGACAGGTCTCCCCTCTAAAGTCGGGCAAATCCATGCCAACGAATTTCTATAGAGGACAATTTGAATTCGTAATTAAATATCATAATTGATAGGATTGAAGTAAATTGAATATATCATAAAGAAATGTGAGAAAATTACAATGCCCCGACCGGGATTCGAACCCGGGACCCTGGATTACATGACCAGTGCTCTACCAACTGAGCTATCCGGGCTCCCGTCGAAGCAAAGTAACAAACTCACATATAGCCCCTCTCTTTCCATCGAGCGTAGGGGGTACATCCATACCAATTCCATGCGTACGCTATATAATGGCCTACCAATGAGACAGGTCTTCCCTCTAAAGTCGGGCAAATCCATGCCAACGAATTTCTATAGAGGACAATTTGATTTTGTAATTAAATATCATAATTGATAGGATTGAAGTAAATTGAATATATCATAAAGAAATGTGAGAAAATTACAATGCCCCTTGCAGCCACAATCCCCGACGATGAAGTAGTTTGTTGAGTTTGAGAACAGCAAATTTCTCTAGATTTCCTGATAATTTTGAGAGGCTAATATCGCGCAAAGAATTGAATCGATGGATCACTGAAGTCACAGAAGGGGTTAAACTTCCATCCCATACAATATGCGGTGTTATCCTTGTTTATTGACCCCTTCCGTGACTTCAGTGATCCACGCTCTACTCGAGTTTTTCTGTCTCGATATCAGTAACAGAAGAAGGCATCTTTAGTGACTTTCAAAGGAAAATAATATTTTTTTTTTCCTTTAGCAAATCAGAGGTCTATCAATGTATCTTGAATGTCAATCGAATACGCTTATCGTTTATCAAAGTGACATATGATAAATGCTGGAAAACTCTTCAACAATAAATAATGTCACGATGAACCAAAAGTACATGTATCATAATTTTACATCTTATTAGGTATCTAAATCTCACACTCATTTAGTTTTGGCTATGAAGTGAAGTATGTTAACTACATCCCTGCCCTTAATCTGATAGTTGAATTTGAATGAGGACTATTATAGTTATATATCTATAATACCGTATGTATGCATTCACATCAAAGTAAAGCAAGTCGTTTCAAACTCCACAACCCTGACAACAAATAAATTAAAAAAAAAAAAGCCACGTTAAAATGGTGTTTATTTAAAGTAGATTCATAAGTGGTATATTTGTCGTAAGCAAGTGATTATCATGACTTCCTTACTACGGGGGGATTCGATATAGTGCCTCGTTTTGATATAGTGATTTTTTTTTGCATTTAATTAACTATTACAAAAAAACCTTGGTAGTGAATGGGTTTACAAAAACTAAGCTATGTGAGCAACCTGTATTATTGTAACGTGAGGTATTTAGGCATGCTGAACACATGTTCCTTACGTAAGTTTTATATGGTAATTTCTTATTACGTTTCCGAGGGTTACCGTTGCGAGGACCAATCATAGAACAGCACACCTCGGCACTTGGTTTTCTCTCTACACGGAACTTTTTCATTCTGCTGCAATGTTCCTGACATAGCAACACGTTAAAGGAACAGTTGCCATTCTGCTATAAGTTTGTTTTATTTACCATGCGGGGATTGAACTGATTTTTCCCCGGCGTCACTGCATGAACTTCATCGAGATTCAGCGGGCCATGTCTGGGACTGGCAACCTTCAAACTTTGATTTCGATATCGCTCTTCAACATTAACGTTTGATTTACCAACTTTTCAAGCTGCTTCTTCATCACCGAACTTTTTGTTACCACCATCTTTCAACAACATTGATGCTTGTCACCGAATTTCATCGTTTCATCTGATTTCCAGAGAACACTCTTTGATATCGCCGACTTATCTGTGACATCGGCTGCGACATCACCACATCACCACGTCGAGTTCCTGATCACTTCTCGTCGCATCACCCGCATGGACTTAACATTTACCAGAGTTCGTCTTTAAACATCTTTCCTATTTTTACGTAATTTATCATGCCAGCTCGTAAGTTGTGTTCAGCTTAATTACGTTAGACACATTCTAAATTTTTGTTATACAAAAAGGAATTAATTTCAAATTGTTTATTTTATTGACACGATTGACACTGTATTTTAACGCATAACATTTAGTCAATCGTTACATAAACTCATTTTTTATATTTAGTCAACCATATTTTAGGCCAGCAACAATTTTACATTCTTGGCCTTGATTCATTTTATGTATCTTATGTATTTATCTCTTGCGGGGTATTGAATAATATAACCCATTGAACCCCTTAAAAAAGTAGTTGGTCTTTTAATTCTGTGTTTTTAATTCGTGATAAGTTTGATTTCTTGAATTGATGGATGGTGATTTTGATTTCATTTTTGTGAGAGTTGCAAGTGAATCGTTTTAGTTTGTCATTACTGAAAGTCACAGAATATAGTCCACTACAATACTATTCCAAACAAACTTACGCTGTTCGATGATCAGGATAGGGCTGAGGCACCGCTCACTCTTCTACTGCTACTTATTGATGAGACCCACTCCTAGACTAGGACGGTATCTTCCATGCACCTCTACCCCACCCCTTCCATCACACCTGTACCTCTTCTAGCCCCTTACGCCCCTTGCATCACCAGCAGGACCAGGTTCTCGGACGGACGTGGTCTCAATCGGTGCATGATTTCAGATGGAGGATGATGAAGGCTGCCGGGATGGAAAAAGGGTGATGACGATAGAGACAAAGACATCAACAAGAAGCCCTTGCTACCAGTAGATAGTTACTGCACCCGCTCTTCCTTGATTTGGGGAGCACCAACGCAAACCCGGTCTATATGCGCCTTCAAAAATAAGTGAAAGATCAGCGAAGGTTGTTATAGTGGGCATCTCCATATTATAAATATGGATTCTGAATAGCGACCCTCATACCATATTATGAACAGCTATCCTCTTCTCATATTATAAAAAGCGACCCTATTTTATGAATAGAGACCCTCTTCTCATATGATGAGTAACGACCCTCATACCGTATTATGAATAGTGGCCCTTATGAATAGTGAACCCCAATATAAATTATGAATAGCGCCCCTTCTCCATGTTTATAAATAACGACCCCGATTTCGTATTATGAATAGTGGTCCTTATGAGTAATGACCCTGAATGTGAATTAGGAATAGCGACCCTCAATTCACATTACGCATAATCCCTAGCCATTATCTCAAGTTCCAGCGATCGTCCAGTTGGGGGGAGGGGGGATTTGCAGGGGGGGGGGGGAGGAGGGTTGACATATGAGGTAGTTGTCCTCGAGATTAGCCGTCCGGAGTAGCTGTCCGGATACGTGCTTGAAAATTGCGGTGAGAATTTATTTTTTTTTTTATTTTTTTTTTTTTTATTTTTTTTGGGGGGGGGGGGGGCTGCTCTTCTGAAAGTCCGTGCTTATATAATAAGACATTCCTCGTATATTTTAATATTTTTTGCTTTTCCCCTTTCGAGGTACTTTATTACAATATATCAACATTACATTGGATAAAACGACAATATTTCCTAAGTTAGTTAAATGATGAAAACCATCAATATATAAATAGAATGGCGAAAGGGGAGAACAGAATCAAACTAGAACAGATACATTTTGAGATTTCTTAGTTCCTCTTTTTGGTTTTTGTACTGCTGATTAACATAAAAATGAAATCATTTTTGAATGATTGCGTATGTCTTTCACATTTGAAAAAAAAACAATTAGCATATCTCGATCAAAACCAGCACACAATTAGGTTAACAAGGAATTCAGGTAACTTAACCATCTTACATAGAGTAAGCATGTCTTTGATTGAGCAGTTCACTTTTAAAATTAACCGTATATCTCGAATAAAACCAATCCAAATCGGATAAGTATTCTCCATTGCGACTTACCACTTTTGATATACTTTGAAAACCAAGATAATTGCAATGACTGAAATTTGGTGCCTATGTTTACTATCTCTGAACCCCAATTTGCCGCAGCTCGAGTTACATCCTCTTTTTACTTTTCTTTTATCCCAAAAGAAAACTGAAAATCAACTTGTTTTAGGTAGTAATGATATTTTGTGGAATAGGTAGACATGTCGCAATGTATACAAATTGAAAAACAATAAGTCAGATTCCTCATTTTCCATACTGGCAACAAAGATTTTACTTTCTCTTATTTTGAATTCCATTATAAAACTTCCAGATTCATTTCGTTTTGAGTTATATATCGGATTATTTTATATTGTATTTAATGGACTCATTTGTCCATTCTAAATTGTCTAAACATACTTCTCGAAAAGAGGTAGACATGACATTGTTTTACATTAAGTTTAGTTTTGGTCCGGCTAAGACTCCAAATGTCTCCACTTCCGGTTTAAATCAAAGTTGCCAGACTCTATAGAGTTAACAAAATGACAGTGTCATCGGATAATTTTGGTATTACAATATTCTCTTCGATGATAGCTGGGTTGTTTGAGCGAACCGCAATACCCTTTATGTGGGAATGTTGCTTTATTCTCACAGCCATTACCTCAAAAACCAAATATAAAGAAGAGAGCTGATGCCTTTATATACCTTGTTCTATTTTAAAACCATGGGAGACCCAGCCGTTGTTAATGACTCTGCCTATCGCATTGTTATAAAGTGTCTTGAGCCAGTTTTATTTTTTTTTTCTTAGAACATATAAGTACATAAGTCTATCTAACAGCAGAAGAAGGAAATCATGACTAATATTATCGAACTCTTTCTTGAAATTAAAAAGAAAAATGCCCGGGGAGTTAGTATAATTGCAATGTCAATAATATCTAGCTCGAGGCGAATATTCTGTACAGAAGAACGTTGTTTTAAATTCCCAGATTGATCATCAGAGACTATATTTTCTAGAAAATTATGCAAACGTTTAGAAAGCATTTTTGAGAGGATCTTGTAGTCAATGTTTAACAATGACACCGGTCCCCAGTTATCTATAATTATCTTGTCTCCTTTTATATGCAGCAATGTTATAACAGCTACTTCTGGCTTTCAGACAATTTTTGAAACCCTCATTTAAACTGTCAATCAACAAATATTTTAAGTCATCCCCAAATTACATAATTATACAATTCTGCGGTCAGACCATCACTGCCTGGATACCTGCAAATAATCATGTACTTATATATGAATAAGCCGTAAGAGTAATACAAAACAACATACGATATTAACACAAAATCGCTATTGATTGAAACAAAATTGAATATTTATATAACATTTGAAGGCTTATCTCGAATGGGTGGGTTGCGGGAGCGGGATGGGAGCGGGATGGAAGCGGGATGGGAGCGGGAACGGGCACACCCTTTCGAGACAAGCCCCCCCCCCCCCCGGTTATCTCGAATGGACGCGTTATTATGACCCATGTCTCCTACTATTTCTTAACACACTTGGGCAAACCCACAAAATAGGGGCCGGATTTTTTCCAAGCTATTATAAGGCCAACCAATAACAACTTTCAACAGGCAGGCCCACTATGTTTAACAACAGTAAAAATATTAATAACAACATGCAACAGGCAGGCCAAACATTTGGGCCTGCCTGTTTAGTGTTGCAATCATGTTGTTATTGCATGTATTGGTTGGCCTTATAATAGCTTGGAAAAAAATCCGGCCCCTATTTTGTGGGTTTGTCCAAGTGTGTTAAGAAATAAGAGACATAATAATACCATCATAACAAATACCCCTTCATCTATTATTCCCCTATAAATTCTGAGAGTTACCTATTTTACTTAGACAAGTACGCCAATTCCTTTTTTTTTCAATATAGTGGTCCTTTTTATCCCCGTTGAGTGCCATATTTATCCTCAATATTATTGCCCCTTTCATTCTGATACATGGCGTTTTCCTTCCATTAAGTGCCCTTTTGACCCCTCAAAAGAGTCATTTATTTTATAAAATATCTTATCCTTTTAATAATTGCACTAGTTATCCGGGGGTAGTTTTCCAGGGGGTAGTTGTTCTAGAATCGGTCATAAGGCATTTTATGTCGTCAGAACTTAAAACTTCCGTTAAAAAAAAAAAAACATAAAAACAAATAAACATTCCCTTGTAAATAAAATCAACTTTCCCTTATTGAATACGATTGTGCCCGCCCCGCTTCGGAGAAAGAAGATCCCGTTTATGCTACCAATTATTATTTTTTTAAAAAGTTTAAATAAAATTTGCATTCCCTTAAATACGATTGTGCCCCCCCCCCCCCACTTCGTAGAAAGGGGATCCCGTTTATGCTATACATTATTATCAAAAGACAAGTGTCACCAAAGTCGCTACGCTCGCTCGCCTTATCAAAATTAACATTCCCTTAAATACGATTGTGCCCGCCCTGCCCCTTGCCAAGAAGATTCCTTTTATACTGCCAATTTCTTTCAATGAGAAGTATTACTATTTTTTCCGCTCGCTATCTACACTCGCTCGCCCAGCAAAACATAACATTCCCTTAAATATGATAATTATTAAAATCGAAAATTAAAAAAGGGGCTCGCTCGCGAATATGAAATTAACACTCATTTAATGTGGAACAAGTGATTGTAGGTGGTGCTTTAATTATAATTTGGCAAGGAAAAACAAATATTCGAATTAGATTTATCAAATAGAGGTGTCGTGGTCTAGTGGATACGTCACCGGACTGTGGATCTCATGGTGGATCTCATGGTTCGAGTCCCGCCACGGCACGAATGTCCTTTGGCAAGACATTCATCTACATTCGCCAATCTCCACCCAGGTGTAGTAAATGGGTATATGGTAGGAATTCATTCCTTGACTGCTTTCAGCGCCTTATAAGGCAGCTGGGCTAAAGCCAGGGTAATAATACTACTTCGGCGCTTAGAAACATATGTATTCAGCGCAATATAAATGTTATGTATTATTATTCATCATTAAATGAAAATAGACTCACGGTTGATATAGGTTGAGAACAAATTATTCTATTACTTGCTTCTGCACATGCCCCTCCCCCCCCAAAAAAAAAAATGTTGTCGTTCACAAACAAAGGTTTATTGGTTATCGGTGGCACACAGACTCGGGTTCGTCGGTAAATTAGTGATCTCGACACCCCCCCCCCCCCCCCCCCCCCCACCTCCAACTCAGAAGGTCCTAGCGACGCCCACGTGTCTATCCAGTCTTTTATGATGACATTGTACTTTAAACCCCACTAGGATGACTATTTTCCTCTTCATAGGAATCTGATGTCACCGACGGATCCATGATTTCTCAAAGTGGGGGGGGGGGGGGGGGGGGGGGAGACAGTCTCGATGTGAAAGAGAGATACACGAAAAAAAAAAAGACAAAAAAAAGGAAAGGCCTCTGTCACGAAAATAGGGGGCCGAAGTCCTAGATGTCAAACAGTGATAATTTTAAAAAGCTCCGCCAAAGCCCTGGATGTAGATTGGAATCAAGTAAACAAAAATTATGGTAGAAAGAACACAATTTTTGGTATTAGCTACCAAATTTTGTTAACAGTTATTATGACAGTGGTCACATTCACAGCCAACGAGCAGATTCTAATCGCTGACGGCGTTTTTTAATCTAATTGCTATATAATTTATATTGGTTAATTACATGTCCTTCTTTAGTTGAAAGATGTCATCTTCATTAATTATGTTTCCATGGCAACAGATTTTTTGTATAAATCAAATTTAGCTCTATTCCAAACTAAACTTTTGAATATAATCAAACAGGCGGTAAGCAATATAAGATTACCATTATTTACCATTATTTCATGTTGAAAACAAATATAGTTCTGTATTTCATTAGAAATGCAATAAATTTATTTGTTGCCATGGCAACAGCCTACACATTTAGTGGTCTCCTCCATTTACTTAAAAAAATGATAAGTCAGCGTCCTGTAAAACAGAAGATAATCGTGTACAATACAAATGTATTAATATTTACTTTTTTGGTAGCATCATGGGGGTTTTGGGTTCAAATATGCTTTTTTCCCCTACTGTTTCCATAGCAACAGCCATTTTCAAACATGATGGACACCTTTTTTTAACTCTTATTTGAAAATTTATCAAGTGAGAAACTTTTTATACATGATTTTAAAATGTTACAATGTGTTTTTGTCCTTTCTTAATCACGAATACATGACATTTTCTTAAAATTCTGCTGCCCTTGTGGCCACGCCACCTCTTAATTTAGGGCAAAGAAGCATATTCTGATAGTTAATGGTCCCATCTAACAGGAAGAAAAAAAATCATTTAAGATTATTTCTAAGGGGGTGGAGACAGTTCAGTTTTGGCCCATATGGACTATACTGATAAACATGGGATAATTGCTTTATGTACATAATTCTAGATGTACCTTCAAATGTGACCCGCCGCCTCAAAACCTACAATAAGTCGCACGGACCACAACGTAGCAAACAGCCCAAAATAGTAAATTGCTTGGATCAGTCGATTTTCTGTTTTTGATATAAATGGGTAGTTTCATTATCATTCTATCATGTCTCAAGTTTGTGAGTTGTAATTCGACTTAGAAATATGTTTTGGGGGCATTTTAAAATGACTCCTTTTTTTCACCTGTCGAGCTAAAAAGTCGAAATCGCCGAAATTTGGAATACTTTCATTCATTGCCAAATTACTACTTTACCTCTAAAGGTATTAAATTGATTTTTGGAGTGAGTAATGAATAGGTCCTCCTGAAGCAGCGTGCCAAAATTCAGCTTAATCTGATAATCCCTTCACACCGGTTGCTATGGCCATTTGAATACCCACTTTTACTTGGGCGCACACAGAGAGCGAAAATTTAGCACTCCTTTGTTCCGAACTTAAATGGCCATTTTCTCTGAATAGGAGTTATTGATTGCTGGTGACATACTGATCCTAAATGTGATATTTAAAGGTGTTATCATTGAGTAAACTAGGCAAGTGATATACCATTGGAAAGCTGAGAATCTTTACTTTCAGAAAATGTATTAAAGGAAAATAATAATTTTGGCGACTTATTGTAGGTTTTGAGGCGTCGGGTCACAAATAGTGTTTTTCAGTCAAAATGCGCATCCAGTAAAAAGACATCGTTCCATTTGGGATAACATAAAATGAGTTATCTATCACCTTATGGGATAATTTATTTTCTGTGTGTGACATGACAATATACATGATATGTCTAATCTAAAACTTTGAAATATTGGTAGTTTTCACAACCTATTATTTTGAGTAAATCACAGTTTTATGTTTCATTACGCCATACATGTGTGTGTAATATCCTACTTTCAATTGTGTATTAATCAGGTTTATGACGTGAAACTCAAAATAAATCTGATATCACTTGGAAAGTCTTAATCAGGTGTTACATATTGGGTCAAAAAATAAAAAAATTGTGATTTTTGACATTCTTTCAAATTTTGAGCCAAAAATGACATTTTTAGGCAAAAATGCGCGTGGCATCCGCCCGTACGTTATTCGTCAGTATTTTTGCAAGAGTTTAAGCATGAACACAAAGCATTACCAATAAATGCCGTCCAAAGTTAAAAAAAAACTTGGCTGGTCTACTATCTACCTGCAAAACAAAATATCTCATTTTAAAAAGACAGGATAATCCGATACCTTTTAGTTAGACAGACTTTTAGATCATTTTGGGATACCGCACTTCAGCAAAGAACAAGATCAAAGCATACGGTCACTATGAATTTTGAAATCTTCCCTATAAAAATAATATTATAGCATTTACAGTATCCAATGGAGGTTCCACGGGAGTAAAACAAACACAGTAGAATAAATGTATGCGATAAATTGTGGTCATCAGCTAGGCTTGTACCGAAAGGGTGGGTAGCGTTACGTCGCGTCGCATTGACTTGAACACCACCATTCGTTCAAAGCTCCCCCCCCCCCCCCCCCCCCCTCCCCCCCCCCCCCATTATGCCCAAGGGGTCCGTTGACTTTTTCCAAATATTGTTATTATTATCATTATTATTATTGTTATTATTGTTATTATTATACATGTTATTATTATGATCACCATGAATATGATCATCATTAATATTATATTAGAAAAGGTCCAAACGCGCCCTTTAGACAAACCCGGTGGGGGGGGGGGGGGGGGGAGGCTTTGGACCTACCCACCCTTTCGGTGCAAGCCCATCAGATGTAAGGCCGTGCTGATTACTGCAATATACACTAAAGGAAAAAAGAAACTTATAAAAGTTCAAGAGATCACCAAATTAAATTCTCTGCATGGAAATGTACCAAATTTGGATATAATGTTGATTCAATGCATGGCTTTAAATGACAGTCAATAACAAAAAGTTTTCTTCAATGCCACAAAAGAAATGTGCACTGAAGCAAAGGACTCTCTAATCCCCGAGTCACAAAGACAAACTGCAGCCTTGTACACCATATGCATGTCAATGAATGAAACAAAAGAATTTCAAAAGGGATTTGCACCCTCGAGCAAGAGGATATTGATGTTCTGCCATGGTGCGCCCGTTCACCAGACCTTTCCCCAATTGAACATCTCTGGGAAGAGCTTGGTCGACGTGTGTCAAGGCGTGACAATCAACCCATCAATAGGGAGACGCTCATTGCAGCACTGCAAGAGGAATGGAACAATGTTCCCCAGGCTACCATCGCGAATCTGATCGGAAGCATGCGAAGACGGTGTACAGCTTGCCAGCAAGCTAGAGGTGGACATACTGGCTATTAATCTGTTTGGATATGAACTTGCAAATCCCTTTTGAAATTCTTTTGTTTCATTCATTGACATGCATATGGTGTACAAGGCTGCAGTTTGTCTTTGTGACTTGGGGATTAGAGAGTCCTTTGCTTCAGTGCACATTTCTTTTGTGGCATTGAAGAAAACTTTTTGTTATTGACTGTCATTTAAAGCCATGCATTGAATCAACATTATATCCAAATTTGGTACATTTCCATGCAGAGAATTTAATTTGGTGATCTCTTGAACTTTTATAAGTTTCTTTTTTCCTTTAGTGTAGGACTATCATAATGGTCAGATGACGCATTTAAATAGTTTTGGCTGCGTGTATCATGGTGAAAAAATATACGTCTACGGTTAATGATGAAATAGCGCCTCTATTGTTTTAACAATTAAACCTTCCTAAGCAACGGTGTGCTGAAGTTTATGAAACTCACTTGGTGTCAGAAGGACATGTCATAAATAACTGTAATTTCCAGAGTAGGCACAGGGTATCTGCGATGAATTCTCCAAGACATCGTGTTGCTCTTATAGTATACATGTCTTCATCGTCACAATTCATATAATTCACACATTCGTAAATTAGCAGTTCTTTGAAAGACGACGTTTGCTTACTGAATGAAGATGATGATTTGTGTCGAAATACTTTTTTTTCTCGCCTGCATCTTGTCTAGATCTGGTGAGTATCAGTTTACCATGTCCAGTTTATGGAAATATTCGAGACTTTATAGCTGAAGAACGTGGGATATGTATTTCACTTTAGCTAGTACGTTACTATGGAATGAACGTTATTATGTGACTACCAATTATATGTAAACAAGGTGATATATATTCTTCCAATGTTTTATATATTTTAATTCGGTTGCCTTATATTTGTCCACTCTTAAATCATTTTGATGGAAGTGAATAAAATAATTTATTACATCACCTTTAAACAAGAATTCCGATAATCAGTGAGAAACATGCTCACAACATATTTAGCGAAAGCAAATGTCTCAACTTAATCTGAGACGTAAATTTCACGCATATTTAGTCCTTGATTTCCCATGCAAACGCCGCGTACTAAAAAAAAACAATTCGGGTTAGATAAGTTAGAATACTGTGACAACTAGAATTTACCTTTGACATCAGTACATACCTGGATATGTATATCGTTTGTCCTATCAGCACTGGCTGATTAAAGGTTTTCTAGAAGGGAATGGGCAATTTCGTAAAGATCCCAAAAGCAAAAAAAAACCTTGTCACATTTACTCGCAAACAATTAGACAATCCAAACAATTACAAAAGAAAATAAGGAGTGGCGCTCTAGGTGTTTGCACTTAGGGTATGTATTATTATTTTTTTTTTGCTTTAAGGGGCGTGGATTGTTTGCCCCCCCCCCCTAAATTCGACAGGGCTGTTAGCTATATGATATACTATATGTGTGTTTTTAGATAAAACATTGGTTTCGTTTTTCCAAGTGCAGGATGCTATTCCTTCGAGGTTTCTATCCACACATATAATTCTCTACCAGTCATTGGCGAAAACTTTACATTGGTTTGTACCTTCACGCCACAAACCCGCAATCGGCTGTTACTTTGGGAAAAGGGCAACAGCATCCAGTTGGCCTGTCACACATGTATACCTAGTACTTCCTGCCTATCGATTGGCGTTACTTACCCATCAAAGTTCAATTTGTTGATAGACTCTTCCAGTGGAAATCTTACAATCAATGATCTTACTAAGGATGATGAGAACAATTACCGATGCATAGTAAGCAGTACATATGGGAAAGCGAAACACGGAGTAAGCAGTGCCCAAGTGACGCCATTGCAACCAGGTATAATATAATTATGAATAAAAGAAACACATTCGTTAAAAGTCATTCTTGAGAAATTATTATAGGTTATGGCCAAAGCTCTTTTCCTTTCTCATAAAAAAATAAAACCATTCTGCAATATTTTAAATGGAAAGTTGCCACACATAGTTAAATGAATTCATATTGAATTCAGAAAATGATCAGTGTCACGGACAGACGAGACCCTACTCCTTGCCCCTTCATGTTTTTAAGTCAGTCGTATATGATATCATCAGGGTCGAACTATTAACTATCAATCAAAATAATGTGGTTTTATTTATTTGAAATTTTGTTTTACTCTAGCTGCGCCCACATGGCTCGTAATCAGTGATGATGGATCAAGTCGATACATCAACAACACACCTGTAACGGTCACAGTTGGTGAGCCTCGTGATATCACATGTGAGTCGTATGGTGCCAGACCACCCGTTGTCCTTTATTGGGAATTACCAAATAATTTATCTGCCGTTTTCAAAAGTCAGTCTAATGCGGTAGAAGGCGATAGTTATGTCTCTCGAAAGGTGGCTACAATCATACCGTCTAGGAATGACCAAGGAAAGAGTCTCCGTTGTGTGGCATCGCATCCGAAACTATTCAGTGATGATCACCGTTTAGTTCGCCTGGATGTTCAAGGTAGGAATATTTTTTAGGTTGAGCGCATATTCACTTTTGTTTCACTGCCTGTGTAGCCTTTAAAACCATTTAGCGCCTTTGTCAGTCCATGCCTTGTTGTTTTTACTCTCTAACGATGTCTCCTCACTCGGATCCCAAAATGAAATATTGTAAAAACAAATATTTTGCTAGCATTGCAACCAGAATAAACATAATATTATTCAATTCAATTCAATAAATGTTTTATTTGAGCAATGCTTTGCAGCAAAGCTCTGGACGAAATGGTTGTCCAGGCGAGAACATAGCATATCTAAAGTTTTTAGAAAAAACATAAACGTTGCGTTTATAAAAAGAGATAAAATCTTGCTCATTCAGAGCTTTTAAGTGATCGTTTCATCACAACAAGAACTGATCCAGCGATTTATGCTCGAGGATTCACGCTGTTCATATAGTACACATGGTGCGTCCTTGAGCGAAATAGTAAATTGCAATTACATGGATAGGATATTAAATGTGTCCCTATGAGGCTATAACCCATGCCACCTTATGAATAGGTTTGAGATGCATACGTGTTATGCATAATGGAGTTGAGAGCTTGTAAAATCAACAATCTTTCTATAATAATACACGATTTCATTTATGAAGAAAACAGTCATGGAGTCAGTAATTATCATTATGGGGTGCAATAAGTGTTGTCGTGTGCATCTACGGACCATATTTGGTACTTGTCAAAAGTATTCTGGTGAGTTACTTTACATTTTTTGAAAATAATGTATTTATATCACACGTAAATACATAAACAATTATTAACCCTCTTGTTTCCTTGAATAGAATTCTATTTTTCTCTTTTTCTACCACGAAGTTCCGCCGACCAGGATACTGCTTTTATCAGCTGAGCGTAACGAAGGATACGAAACTTCATCAACGATCGTTTACGTTTATGAGGATTCGTCGACTTCATTCACTTGTACAAGTATTGGATCACTACCAGAAGTACAATTATCCTGGGCCCTTGGTTACATAAATGTTATTCCCTATAACAGCAGTTTAACATTTCACAATGCTTTGGATAGAGCTCTGTTTGACACGGAAAGTTCCATCACAATTCGTCCAGAAAGAAAACACCACATGAAGCTTCTTATATGCTATGCATCTCTCGGAAGATTTATCAAGCAAATGGAATCTAAATTACTTATGGTTTATGGTGAGTTTATTTTTTAAAATCTTTTTTTTATGTATCGATGTTGCAATTGCCTTTGATATAAATTATGCTATTCAAGGGCATTTCCGAGCGTTATGGAATGCCATTCACAAATCATTTTCAAATTTGAAAGAAAAATATTATGAACATCCTAATGTGTGAAATATTAACTTCGTTACAAAAATGAAACACAAAGGACATGACTTTTCAACCAAAAAAAAACATGTTCCTCGAAATCTGTTTGAAAATATTGGAAATATGATGCAAAATATGATATGAAACAATTTTACGGAATGGCCGTTTAATACGGAATGACTTCTGAAAGTCCAAAGGAATAAGTGTATACAATTCATGTTATGTCAGTAAGTAGTTAAAATACTTTGAAACCCAGATTGAGTAAACAATTTGATAATTTATGATAACTGAAGGATATCTTTGCTCAATATAGCTCTATAAGTGTATATTGATCTACTATGATTTAAGCAAATTTTATTCCTAAATGCATATTTTTAAACATAAGAATATTCATCTGTGGAAAATGCTCTGGTAAGTATACAACAAACATTGAGATATATATATATATATATATATATATATATATATATGGATTTTGTATGTATTTCATTCCTTTTTTTTCAAATTTCATATATTTCATTGTATGATTTGTTTCATTTAATACTATCATTTAGATCAATATTTAGGTCTAAAATACAGGACAATCAAGCATATGGAGGAACGAAATAAATCTCATTAACAAATGGAATAAGAAAACACCATTTTCCCTGAAAACCCTAATCATCCAATTTAAAAAAAATTGATATCATTTTCATACTGGAGAATAAGCCAATCAACTCTACTTTAGTTGATAAGTGTCTGTCAGATTAAGCTGAAATAAAAATAGTATCAGGGTTGAGTTAATTTATGCAAATACAATATTTTGTAACGGAATGACATAATAATATCATAAAATATCATATTCATAAGTAAAATATTTCTTCAAACAAAAAGCACATTCATTTTCTAGATATTAGGTACCTAGATTTACCTATCCGGAGGGCTTGGAGTGTTTTTGAAAGTGGGGGCTAATTTGATTTCACTTGAATAATGACAATTGTTGAACCTTTGGTTGACCAATATAGGGATAATCACGTTGGCACTAGGTTTGTTACATAGGGGCAGAATAAGGGTTAAAAATTATTTTAATCATTAATTTAGGCAATTCTTTTCAATATTCATAAGTTTGAAATTATCTCAATTTTATCAGATTATATCAATTTGTATAAACGATTAATTTGACACCAAATTTGACAAGACAGATTAGAAATTTTGGGGTTCATGTCCTGTTTTACTTGGAATTGCCCTGAATTATTACTACAATCCATTGAAAGGCCTGTTAATCACTAGGAATTTTAATAACTACATTATTAATACTTTGAAGTCATAATGGAATTTATTTGCCACCATATCTAAACTCTTCGATTGTTATCAGAGGTTCAGATTTAAAGCTTATTTCCATAAATAAATATCTTCTATACGTGTTAAGGCCCACCAGATGGTTTTACAATGATAACCCGGAGGTTCTACACGGCGGAAAGCAAACAAACGTAAGCTGCAGAGCTATTAACGGATACCCTGCTCCATCCATCCATTGGTACATTGGATCCAGAAATCTGACAGAGGACTCTTCCTCTTCGGCTTCCTTGAATATAGATGGTCGGTTTGATGTTGAAAGCATTCTCAATTTTACACCAAAGAAGTTTGATCACGGGAAACGCCTTCTCTGCCAAGCAGTTCAACCTGCATCCCTGTCATTGCGGTCAGTGAATGCTACTATGGTTCTCAACATTTCATGTGAGTCAACATTTTTTTCAAAAAGGCTTCAAAATGCCCGTTGCACAAGAAGCGGGATTTGCTGACATAGGAGTAATGAATAGTTACAGTAGCAATAGCAAAAGAAATAAAGTAGCCCCCCCCCCCCCCCAAAAAAAAAAAAAAAAAAAAAATATATATAAAAATAAAAATAAAAAAAATAGTAATAACTAGAGATTCATACAAATTGAAAGACAGACCACCTAATTCGTCCTCATGACGAATTAGGTGGTCTGTCTTTCAATTTGTATGATCATGATTGTAATCAGGATGATCATAATAATGGGGAAATACTAAACTGAAGATAGGAAGTCAAGAATGCCACGAATGGAGATGCTTCTTCAGGACAGGAATGTAGCAAAATGTGTGAAACGGTCATTGTAAAATGATTATGGTGATGATAATGGTGATGATTATGATGATGAAGATGATATAATGATAATTTAAGATAATTGACTAAGCCAATTTTGAGAAATTGTGATATCAAACAGGACTATTTGATATTGCAGGATACTTGGGAGATAAACCCCATAGCTCTAATACACCACAGGGAATCAAAATTTCTATAGGGTTGTACACAAACTACTGCACACTACTTTCTAATAGACATAACATGCAAAATAAGGCATTTTATTACATGGTTTGTGATTGTTTATGTTATAATAGTCGAAGAGGATGGTAAAATGAAAGGCAAAAAGAAGCAAAAAAAAAAAAAAATTTATGGACCCACCGGGGATCGAACCTGGGTCACCGGAATGGGAGGCAAGTGCTTTGACCAATATACCAAAATATTTCCCATAGAGATAACACGTAAGCGAAAAACGGGATTCTCAAATCCCATTTTGTAGTAAAAAAATGGGCATGATCCCGACATCTGATCAAAATTTGTAGACCACATTTATAAAAGTGTATAGTCTCAGCTACAACATATTAACATCTAGACCAAAAATAACTGAGATACTGCTCAGAGAACAATGTCATGTAGATTAAAAAAAAAAATCATCTTCCATAGACATAACACGCAAATAGGGAAAATTTTGACATGTCGTCTTTAATTGAAAATTTCACTGTGATGACGTCATCCAAACGAAAATCGACCCCTTATTACTGACATATTATCACATGAGTACAAAAATGATGACGTAATTTTTTCCAAAATCATATTTTTGAGTTCATATGCAAATATGTTGACGTCAGAACATGCGATCGGGCAAAATTCTGCATGAATTCAAATCTACAACTCACAGGTTTTCAGAATATCTACAGAAATTTGGGGTTTCCGTGCATTCTGACGAGCTATGGTGGATTCTAGATAGGCATGTTTTTACCACTTTTTACATTAGAATGCTCATTGACGCGTGCACGAATTTGAAAGTTTGACGCGCGCGTACGACATTATGGGTGGTCGAGAATGACAGTAAATAGTTGAAAATTGTCAAGAATAGTGTCAGGAAGACGAAACATGCGAAAAAACAGCGTTTTTACGTTCTGTACGCGCTGTGCGCGCGCATAACGCGCGCGCGGACGCGCACGGACGGAAAATTTTTAAATGCTTAAAATGTCCTGAACCGTACTCTAATTTGATTAGAAAGTGATTTTGAGCATTTTTAAATTTTGACGCGCGCGTCATAATGCGTGCGCGGATTTTGATGACATTTTATGTTGACCCTTGACCTGAAGTTCATGTGTGTCAAATATGGTTCATTTTTGATGACTCGTTATGAAGATATCATTGATAATGTGATTTCACAAAATGGCGCCTGGATGACGTCACGATAACCTGATGACCTTGAATAAGATATCCGAGCTTGACCTTATTTGCCCGGATGACTGACGGAAATTTCATGAAAATTGACTGAAAAGTTTATGAGATTTCGTGGTAACAAGAAAGTGGTGGAAAAATAAAAGTTAAAGAAATAATAAAGAAAATTCGTACGAAATTAAGAGGTGGTCTGTCGACTACGACAGACCACCTAATAATAATAATAAAATAAATAGATAAATAAATAAAAAAATAAAATAAATAAAAATAAATCAATAAATCAATAAAAAATCAAATCAAATCAAAAAAATCAAAAATTAAAATATATAAGTAAATAAATGAACAAATAAATATAAAAAACACAAAATAAATAAATAATAATGAATTAAAAAAGGGAATATATATATATATATATATATATACCCCTAAAGGCTACATTAGGAGGACAGTTTTTGTCTTATTTCTATGCTCAACTGTCCACCTAATGTACCAACTGTCTACCTAATGTAGGGGGCGCTATTATGACGAAATAAACCTCATTGTTGTGTGTCCACATAATGTACCCTTTAGTCAACTGTCTGACCCGATTAAATTTCTTCGTGAAAGAGAATACAGATTGTTTTCCGTTCACCAAGTCTACAGCTCTTTGCTGTAAAGTGCAATATTATTGTACATGCAAATTGAGATAGTGATAAAATTGTTGTGTGTCCACCTAATGTACCCTTTAGTCAACTGTCTGACCCGATTCAATTTCTTCGTGAAAGAGAATACAGATTGTTTTCCGTTCACCAAGTCTACAGCTCTTTGCTGTAAAGTGCAATATTATTGTACATGCAAATTGAGATAGTGATAAAATACGTCACATCTGTTTAATATTGCCGTTTTTCCATCTACGTCATTAAAAAACTAACTTAATGTTAAACGATTTGGATATATTCTCGTTTTTCTCTTTTACCTATATTGACCCAACTGCTTTCGCCTGTATCCCCCTTTCTCCTTATATCATATTCCTTTTCCAAAAATCCCCGCTATCTGTTATGGTATGGACTATTACTCTAAACCATAAACCCGTTGTGTTCTTATCTGCCGGCGGCTTAGGTAAAATGAACTACGTATTGGCGTTGTTTTGACATGTATTTCAAATGCCAAGCCCCTTGCTTTTAGCTTCACATGGCTCTGTCAAAGCACACAATTTTTTAACGGCACGCGTAAAGCAACCAAGTGAAACGCTGACTTTTAGTAAAATAGCGATTGGAAACCCCTCATCTAAGAGCCTTGTGAAGACAAATGCAAATTCATAGCTGTTTCAAGATATCTTTTAGTTTTCTTTTAGTCTTGATCCCTTGAAATTCTATTTATAACTGATTGAAATGGTTCCATGATATATTTTTTTAAATATAATAAAACGTTCGACATTATTTCTCTTTCACATTCTCCTGTGAAATTAAACGTTATTCTAGTACGTACGTTCAATCTGTTGAACACATAAACAAAAATAATCAAGCATTCAATAGTCATCTGACAAAGATGCAATACCCTCTCTTATTTCACTTCTCGCTTTACCCATGGTCATCCTTCAAATGCAGTAACCTTAGATCCACCTTCTGATTCAGTCGTCGACCGAAACCGGACAATATCTTCAACTCTCTCTTTTTTTTTTTTTTTTTTTTTGTTGCTTTGCAACCATGATGCCACGACGCATAACCGCATAGTTCAATATTGTTGAAAGCAATTCGGTATCATTGCGAACAAATAAGGAGAAGAAAAAACAAGTATTTCAACACAGAACAACGTTTTCAATTACGTTCTAAGCACTGAACAAATACGTGGAAAAAAATATCAACGACAAAAAAAAAAACAAAAAAAACAACGACACACACAAATGACTTAAAGATAACAAGGTGCGCCTATTTTGCGAGGCTGCACTGCAGCCCTGGCTAGAAAAAAAAAAAAAAAAAAAACTAGTTCTTAATTTATGAGATTACAAAAGCATTTTGTTAGTTTTCTTTAAAATTAATGCATCATAAAAGATTTAAAAATCAGTTATTATTATTTACTTTAAAAAAATGATTTAAAGATGCCCCCGCCTTTGCCCCCACCCCCTTTCAAATACGTTAGTGTTATTGCAATAAATACATCTTAATCCAAATCCAATAATACTTAGACTACGAATACCCGGATACTATTGGCAGAATGATATTGCTTTTCGAATTATAATCAATAATCAAAGTAAAGATCGGCAAAATATTAGTTGAATTTAAAGAATCCAGGAACATCTCAAAATGGTTTCCTTTAATAATTGGAACTCTTTGAGAAGCCCCTGCCTCTCATGTATACATCTCTGGAAACCTAAAAATTCTAAGCTTTTTAAATTCATAAAAGATGTTTCCTGAATACTATCCAACTAATTAGCATGAAATAAACAGCAAGTTTGTGGCTTCCATTAGCTTGATCTATCATCTATCAATCGTATACTGCCGATTAAGGTAAGTTTTCGAAACTCCTTAAATTTACAATGGGCAGCCCACTTTTGTTCTTCGGAAAGACAAATTACTTTCATTCTCACAGCACAAGAGGGAAGCAAGTGATAGTGTACGCCAGGGATATTCATATTCACTTTAACCCCTACCGTGCCACCCATTCTGTACATTTCCCCCTTGTCTGGCCACCCAGAAAAAGTGAAACTTTAACCTTCATGCATGTTTATCACCATTTTAGCATATCTTCTCTTCATCCTACACAATTAATTTCTACGCAATATATATTCTCTAATATATCCTTGTAATGAAAACATTAAAAGTAATTCATTTTCCACCCCTAAATTCACAAACAAAATGATATAAAAATCTTACCTTTTTGTCAAAACTCTCATTTTCTTCTCTGTTCATACATGTAAGCCCTATTGATCCATTTCAGAGCACGTATAATAGGAATGTTCCATTCAGGAAAATAGGGGTGTTGCATTAGCAAGTTCATTGGACCAATCCAAGTGGAAAATAGGGGTTCTGTCAGCATTACAAGAAATACGAAGAATAAATAATTAGGATGATACCATGTATCCCTACAAAATATACACATTGTACAGTTTTACAGTCCATTTTGAAAATACTTTAAAATTGATAACCATTCAGGGTGTTATTACAGGGAGATAATCTCAGCTGACAGGTTTCTATTCATAGTGTCTGGAATTGATAATGTCTTTTCTTTGACAAAAAGTCTTTGCAGAACCCTGACTCTTGGTCCTATTACATAACGCTCCTTTGTTCCATTTCCTGTCGTAAAAAAATGCCTATAGGATGCAGTTTTTGTATTATAAGCCCATGATACTTTTATATGTATTTACTACATTGTGATCACAGCTTGTATACAAGTAGGAGAGTGGGGTTATAATGTACATTCCAAGTTAGATATATATACTATGAAGGCTGGCTGTATAATCTGACGTCTGCTTGATTTAGCGTTTCAGTTTTTTCCGTGCACGATGCTACGTTGGAGAGCGCTAGCGAATGGAAGCGGTAAATATACAGCGCACATAAAGGACATTTGCTGGGCCCAGCGAATGGTAACGCATTCTGGGATATGTTTTCCGCGAGCGCGAGCTCAAGAAAGTTATCGTAGTACATTATGCCTCCGTGATCTGACTTTCTACCAAGAAATCATGTTTTCGCACTAAATTCGAATGTAACCCCATATCAAACTCACTCGAAATCGTAAGTTTATAAAATATTTAGAAACCTACAATATTTTGGCAATAATTTGGCAGCGGTAAGGTTAACTCGCGGGTGGATATAACCGTTCAGAAAACAATACTTCTTTTTTTTAATCATTTTCTTCTCCAGATATTCTGAAAGTTGTTGAGTAGTCCATGCAACAAACATTGTAGGTTTGAAAACACTAGGAAAGGAGAGACATTACTTTGATGGTGATATGGCTGTTTGTCTTTTTCGCCTTCATCGTTTCTAAAACGAATGAGATGAGGGTTTATAACGGTATTCAGAAAACGGAAGTCCTCCCATCGTTGGCGAAGATATCACATTTGCCTACACATTGACGCCTCCATCCACGAATTGCCTAAAATTATCTTGGAAGAACGATAATCCTAATAAGGTTAATTTCAGTTTGACTGCAGACTCTTCAAGTGGAAGTTTAACGATAAATGATTTAGAATGGATGATAACGGCACTTATCTTTGCCATGTTAGCATATCTTCGGAAAATGAACATGATGAAGGCTATATTAAAAAAAAAAAAAAAAAAAAAACACGTCCTGCTGTTTTTACTCGCTAACAGTGTCTCCTCTCCCGTATTCCAAAGTGAATTATTTGGTATATCACTGAAACAAAGATGTATCCAATATCCGAAAGATTCCCCCAAAATGTAAATCTTTTGATTAAATAACAAGAGACAGAAAGATGCACGTTGTACGCTTAATGCACCTAGTGCGGCAGGTAGCAGTGTAGTACACATATCAAGGCTGACTTGGATAGTATGCCCCAAAACCGTAGAAAATTAAAACCCATGCCATTTAATGAAATGGTTTGCGATTTATACATGTATATCATTGTATTGAAATGAGTGACAAGCTTATAAAAGCAAAAACTTCTCTATAAACAGTCAGGATTTTAATAGGGGACGATCAAATTCCCCACCAAGCGGGAAGATTGGCCTGAATGTACATTCACCGCTTTCTGACCGCGGATCGACGCGTACAAAGTCCTGCACCGCTTCGACATAGGCCTACATATATTTAGAATTTTTTTAAAAAAAATTAAAAATCGTGTAATTTTGATATTAAAATTTCACTCAATGAAAGATGGATTAATAAAATATCCCTTCCAAAAATCAGGATTTACAAGCCTTGTGGAGAATTCATTATTGAAGGATGAAAACGATATTCGAAAATGTATTTTTTTAATCTGCATGTCACCGGTTCGTTCAAGGCGTTCTTAGTCTGAGGCAGCTACTAGTATTCAACGAAACACACTGTGCATGTAATGCCCTTAGCAGGGACCGTGTGTACGAGTGTGTGTGTGTGTGTGTGTGTGTGTGGTGTGTGTGTGTATGCGTGTCTCTCTCTCTCGCTCGCTTCCGTGAATTATTATCGTAGCGACTGGAATAACAACATTTATAATGGTTCGCTGTGACCCGTTCGCATCGCTCCAATGCATAAGATCCTCCCGCGCTCCAATAGTCCCTGAAACGCGGTGCTACAATCGTCCCTCGAATTCGGCTGATAAAGATTACAACAGTAATACATTTCGAGAGATTCTTTTTTTTCTTCATGTAGGACAAATAAAATGGCCATACTTGATTCTTATTAAAAGTAGTTCGTTCTGGTGAATTAGTTTTGTGTTCTTTTACATAATATGTTTCTAGTACACAAAGAGGTATATCTCTTGTCCGGGTTATCCTATTTTTCCGCCAGGGGTATGCCTTACTACAAATATTGGGAAGTAATCTGGCATATCACTTATTATTATTCCGGTATTTATGTGTTTAGTGGAGTTAGTGAAAGTGTTGTCTATAAGGGTTGAGGGGTTATTGGATATTCGGATGGGTTTGTTAATTACAGGTATAAGTGATTTCGGGAGAATCATATTACCAAATTGCTGGCAATGATTACATGTATTACATTTCATGAGATCAAGATTGAAGTCTCCCATGATAAAACAGGTTTTGTTTTCACGAGAAGGTGCAGATAATATGTTTTCAAGAAGTTTTCAAGAAATTCATTTGGGTTGGCTTGAGATGGCTTGTAAATTTCTCCGATAGTTATGTTTATTTTATGTGGGACAATTAGTTCAATAAAAACAGTTTCTGTGACATCTGACATATAATTTAATTCTTTTAAAGTTTTGGTTTGGAATTTGTTCGAAATATATATCCCTACACCACCCCGGTTTTACCCACTCTATTATTTCACGTGTACGTATAATTAATTAAAACTGTAAAGGATATATTTCGTCCACAAGCCAAGTTCACATAGTCCCATGACTGAAAAATCGAAAGGAAGCTTGTCGACGAATATCTTGAAAAAGTCCAGGATTTTATTAAGGCTTCTTATATTGAGATGGAGAAGGGGAAAATTGTTGTTGGGAGTAGATGATTCTTTTATAAATTGATTTTCTGTTAAGTACTTAGGTTCTTGAATATTAGTTGATGTTTCGTTCGGGTCAAAATTTATAGAAAATAATATCGTTTCGGAGTTGAAGAATTCAGAAATACCTCACTCAAAAATACCGGCACACTCTCAGGCCCGTAGCTGAGGTCCGCTTTTTCATGAAAAAAAGACACACACACACCTGTAATCTTTGTTACCAGAATTACCCACACGCTGTCAATTGTACAGTATCAAAGCTGGTGTAGTGAGTTCCAACATTGTTGCCAACATTTTGGAAAAAGTAATAAGTAGATTTTAAAAAGAGGTGGCCATAGCGGCAGCGCGGGGAGAGCACGAGGAGGGGGGGGGGGGGGGGGGGGATCCCCCATAATGGTCATTTTTGGGCTGAAACGATCACTTGCCTTCTCTGTGTGTATAGCGAAACGCATGAGCGAACATCACGTCGCTTGTGTGAGAGATCGGTGCGGGCTAAAACATTTCAAGTGAGCGGGGGAAATCATGCACAGAGGGATCAGGGCTAGTGTTATTTCACGTCTTCCTCTGACATCGTACGCTCACATTTTCGCACATCACTCCTTATTCTTTTGTGTGCACAAACATTATGTTTGTTGTCGGTACTTTCTACATTCCGCAATAATTGACCAATTATGTAAATATTCACTCATCTCGCATTCTCTCTCTCTCTCTATCACACGTACATTGTCATTGTTAGTTGCTTATTCATATCACATTATGTACGCACCTATAATGATAGTGGTAGGTCCCAAACGGATGATTCGAATGATATCATATACGCCACCAGAATGCACTCCTTCAAAAAGACATCTACAATTACCTAAATCAGATATTTTATTTTTTATGAACCTTAACACTGGTAGGAATAATTATCAAGAAGTAATGTCGTCACATTCAAAAGATTTCAGGCGATACAACGCACTTCAAAATTTGTTTTAATCTCACCATCTCCCGCAAGAAAAGCTCCTTTTGTAGTTGGGCGCGGAAGGCGAACGCTGGTCACGTGACTATTGACTAGAAATTTTGGTAACATTCTGCTTGATTGATCTAAAACTTTGCCAAACAAAAATGATCACTGGATTTTGGACCAATCACATCATGTTTTATATCAGGATATAGGTAATTTATCCAAGCTTCTGAAACCAATCACCCTTGACATTATTGACCCTTGGAATTTTTTCTGTCGAAGAATAATGGTGGCAGTGTCTATAATTTATGTGAGTTTTGGATGGATTGCCATAGACAAAATATTGAACATTACCAACTTTCAAGAAAAAATGATTACTGAATACTGAAGCAAAGTTGACAATATATACATCAAATGAAAGCTATTGAAATGCATTTTCATAAACCGATCACCCCAGAGTGATTCATTCACCAGTTATGAATATACGTCCAATTCTTTGCAAACTTAGGTACATTTTGTGGTGCTATTCGTGTGTTGAAGTGTGTGTGTCAACTTTCGGACACCCAAATGCGCGCTACTAACCATTATGTGTCGTCACGGGGTTCTGGGGAAAATTTTGACATTTTGGATGCTATTTGGTGCGTTTTAATAGGGCCATTTTTGAAGAAAAAAAATTGCCAACACAATAACACCTCTTGGAAATACGTAAAAGTAAACCATTATTGATTAATGAGTACGTAGAACGTAGTTGACCCTCAAAATACGTATTCTACGTATAAATACGTAGAGATGGCAACACTGGACCCCCTAGCAAGGACCTCCCTTCGGCAGGTCCGTATTGATTATGACAAAAAGGTCCACTTTTGCCAAAAACGACCCACCCCTTTAGAAACCCTGGCTACGGGCCTGCCTCTCTAGAGTCTACATGCAAAAGGCGTTATTGCGAATCATTGAAAAATGTATTGAGATCAATATCATCTAAAGCATTTAAAGGAAATACATTCATCGGAACTGCAAGCAAATCCGGTGAATCATCATCGTATACATGAGCAAAAAAGTAGAAAGAATATGCTACGAGAATTCCTATATTGATGGGCTCCAACACTGTAAAAGATTACTCATACTTCTATTTGACATGTATTGAAAATAAACGTGGACAAAATTCGAGGGTAAAAACGAATACAAGGAAGTTTACAAAGACGAAATTTAAACAAATTACCAAAAACGTGAATTTATAAGCTTCTAGATAAAATGACATGAACTTATTCACTAAGTTCAAATTATAATAATGATAATGATAATATTGCTGGATAACTTTTCCCCTATTTGTTGTGAACTGGGACACTTTGGCTTATTCATACCAGTTGCTATTGGCATTTGTTTTGTTTTGCCCAACAATGCATGTAATTCATATACATATTTCATAACATGGCAATCAATGCATGGATCTGCACCTGTGTACAACTCGGACATAATTACTCCCTATAATCCTCGTGCCAATTTGTAAACATCTGCTCAAGAGACCTCGAACACGTACTCTGCTGGGTGATAGATCTTTCGCTGCTTCTGCACCTAGGTTGTGGAAGAGTCTTCCTCAGTATATTAGCTCTTGTGATCTGCTTCCTACCTTTGAAACTCAGCTAAAGACATACTTATTCCACATTGCATACAACTAAGCACTACCCGTGTCTTTCCTGGCTGAATCATGAACTGCATAATATACAGTATCTTTCAACTCACATCATCGCCTTTGATTAGGCAACTAGATACTGGCGCTCTATAAATTCCCAACTGTTTTATTTTACTTCAGGACAGTTACCTGTAAAAAAGTGATTTTAGCATTTTGGTTGCGATTTGTTTTTACACACTTCGTAGGATGCTTTGAAGTGTGACAACTTTTACAGTATTCAATAAAGTTATCAAATGAATAAAGGAAACTTCATGGAATGTACAAATTCAGTAAAGTTTGGTCATTTAATAAAAGGGCATGCTGATCATTTTAATATGGTGAGATTACCAATTATATATTTTCTTCTTTGTGGACTGCTTCTCTGTCGAAAGAAAAGTGTGAGGAGAACGTATGGAATAGCGCCCCTATTTAATTTCATATCTTAGTTTCGGTGAAGTTTGTGAAACTGACTAGGTGTCAGAAGGACATGATAAATAGCCTTTACTTATCACCAATACTGTTCTCGCCTCATATTTGTCACAGGAGAAAATCAATATGCATATAACAACCACGAATCATCCCAAGTTCGTCCAGTCGAAAACATGTGTTGCCATTTTCGTACGGTTGCTACGCTTTCATGATTATTGTACATTCCTATATAAATTCGCAAAATAGCACTTCTTTGAATTAAATTATTACTGAAAGATGATGGTGAACCGTTACGGTATCGAATTAATTCTTATTCTCGTCTGCATCATTTCCAGATCTGGTAAGTTTGATTTTTAATGATTATTCTATGATAATTATGTTATTAAATACATACTCTAGACTTACCTTAAGAATATGGGATGGGTGAATATTTAGACTTTATTTTGGTAAACATAATTGCAATGACTATAAGATATGTTGCAATAAGTCGCTGGGTTGATATTTCTAAAAGCTTTAGATTATGTAGCATTTTTCTCCAGCCTTTTTGTTTATGGAACTAGATGAAATAAACCAAACGTGCTTTCAACTTATGTTTACTCTTGAAATTATATGTGTTGAAATTAATCCCATACATTAATTGATGGATACAATTTTAGTCCCTGTTTTCTAATAAATGAATAAAGGAATACGTTGTCTTTTCCTTTGAAACTCTTGTTCCGTTTCAACCTGTGCAGGATACCATGGATTTGAAGTATCTGTACGGACATATAACTCTCTCCCAGTTATTGGGGAAGATTTTACTCTGGTTTGTACCTTCACGCCTAAAACCAGAAATAGGCGATTAACCTGGGAGATGGGTAACCATGGTAACTACTTCAAGTTAGCTACCCATTCTTGTCCACCATATCCTCCATGTCAGTTCAGCGTTTCCGATTCATCGAAGTACAGTTTGGTGACAGACAGTTACCATGGAAATCTTACAATAAAAAATCTTGTAAAGGATGATGAGAACAATTACCAGTGCACAGTGAGCAGTACGTATGGGGCAGCAAACCCTGCATCAAGTTGCATAAAAGTGACGGGACTTTTACCAGGTATTATAGTAAATCAAAATATTATACTATGATGTTAAGAAAGGAAACGCATTCCAAATCACTCGTCATTAATAGTAAATGATCATTCGTTTGCTGATGACCAATCACTGTTCCTTAACTAGATAAAAATAATATTTCAGAACCAAATATAGAATTGATAAAATCGTATGTGTATTAGTCAAAATTTGTATACAGCACTAGGCGAATAGCGTAATTTTTCCTGCTCCTTTTTTTCTGAGGAGAATTGCTCACAGAAGTCAATCGATTTTAATCGTGTGTATCGTTCTATTTATTTGGCCAATAAGCCCCAAAACAACAATAACGAATACAAATTTAAAGAAGGTTTCATGTAACCTTTAGCATTGTCTAGTTTTGATTAAATGTACCGCTCAATATAACCCAACTTATTTCATTTTCTTCTCCATTAGACTTAATGCAAATGATTTCGATATTCCGAGATAAAAACATCAACCGCCTTATTTTCATTGGTCCATTCCTTATATATCTTTTTCATACACATGACTTTATTTTACTGTGTTCATATATTTTAACTTTTGTACATTTCTATAACCTTTGATATTTGAATTGTTCACATTTTGACCAATCGTTTGATTGTCTTTTGAGCATGAGTGATATCGTTTCTTTTTCATTCGATGTATAGTATTTTGTTTTTCAAGTTACAGGAGCAAACTGATTTCGAGCTATGTTTCTTAGAAGCTTGCTACACTCATGCAATGGAAATAGTCTCTTCTGGATGGCATCGCATCATGAGCTACCAAATAATATTTAAATTTCACTTTCCTTGATAATTCGACTGACCTCAATCTTAATAAGTGTACGGAGTGTTGCCATACTGTTCTTTGCATAAAACTTGGATACTCTCATAACTGCCTAAAATGCCCCGGACCATGCTAAAGTTCACTGACTACAATAAGGTGTTGTAGGTTTTAGAGAAACGTTTGGAGAGTATATTTCGAAGAAATATATATAAAGAAAGGGTTTCCTAAATAGCATCAGCAATTTTTTTTGGATTGGTAAAATTGTGTACGGTAATTGTCTAATGTAATGATATAAGTAGCATACCTTTGATGTTATTTTTTTCCTACTAGATGATATCTTGCAATAGGTTTATCTTAACTGACTTTTATTCAAGTGTGCTGCCGTCTAAGAATTTTAAAGTTGAACATAGTATATGATTTGGGCGATTACTTCTTTAATAAGGTGCCAAATTCAAGCTGAATATTAAACTTTATTAAACATAATGCCAAAACTGACAAAAACTGAAATTTTTATCTGAAATTCGTAACCTTCAATTAGTATATATGTGCAAGGAAATTCCATATTTAAGAGGGTGTCATGGCTGCTTTTCACGTGATGACGTGAGATTTCGGCTCTCCGGCTGTGAGTCAACTTTGACCAACGGTGACCAAAGGTAAAGAGATAAAAACATTGTAGCATTGTCTATAGACATATATAGTCTGATTTCGTAACAAAATGACTTCCTCAAATGATTCCTCGTACACTGACTTAAGCGAAAAAACATCATCGCCTATCCCTAAGAAGTTCAAGCCAACGTATAGCGACGGGCCTGATTCTCACCCCGACTCTTTCGGCGGTGATTCCCCAGCGGTAGACCCTCCTAGTGACGGACAGAAACTCATGTACTCGACTGCAGTAAAGCGGTCACTGCACGCATCTAACATGCCTAATGTGAAATCCGATCCTTCGGGTGACGCTCCCCCACGGTGGTTTGTTTCTTTTGAGAGTCGCCAAGATAAGAGATTTGTTGAATTTGAGAAGCGCCTTGATAAGCGTATTGAATCTTTGCTGGATGAGAAATTGTGCGATGTCTCTAAGAGGGTGAATGATCATGATGAGAAGCTTGAAAGCATTGATTTTGAAATGAAGACCTTGGATGTGTCTGTGAAACAGCTAAAGAAAGAAAACGAGGAGCTTGCGAGCAAATTAGACGACCTAGAGAACCGAAGTAGAAGGCAAAACCTGGTGGTGTTTGGTATCCAAGAGAGAGGCAAAAAGGAAGATTGTCTGACAACAATCACAGATTTCCTCCGCTTCGTTGGCACACGTGAGGATGACATCACTCAAATAGAGAGAACCCATAGAACCCCTACTCACCTGGATGAATCACGCGCTTCATCTCACCCTCGGCGCATCCACGTAAGGTTCGCAACATATACAGCGAAAGAAAGGGTGAGAAGAGCCTGCGTTGATAAACTGAAAGCAACCAAGTCGCTCTACAACTCCAATAAGATTTTCGTCGCCGATGACTTGTCCAAGAGAATCCAGATCCTGAGAAAAGCCAAGATCCCTATCTTTAAGCGTTTGTCCTGATCGTCTGTGTTACAGGGACATGTCTTCTGGAAAGCTTATCTCAGTCAGCGAGTAAGACTTTTACATGTGTATTTGCCCGTAATTTTGCTTAGTTTGCAAGTTCACTGGACTGCTTTTTCTTTTTTTTTTCTTCAGTCTAAATTAGATGAAATTTTATATGATCAGTGTCTTATTTTGTACTTGGTTTAGCTACCCAGTCAGTTTTCTCTTTTGCATATTTCGTTATTTTTACTGTGTGTTTTCTTTGAGTTGGATATGAGGGAAGCTCCTTTTGATGTTCGTTAACAACAGTCACATATAGTTCCATCATGGTAATTCATTATCTATAATTTGTATCATTTTGCTCTGGAGTCTAAGTTAGGTAAGATCTCATCTAATCAGAGTCTTATTTTTATACTTGGTTTAGTGACTCAGTCACTGCATATTTTGATATTTTTGCTATATGTTCCTTTTGAGATGGATAAGAGGGAAGCTCATTTTGCTATTCGTTAACAACGGTAAATATAGGTTTTCCCGGTCAATTTCGTAAGATCGTCAGTCAATTTCATTTTGCGTGCATTCAATTTCAAGGATTTAGGTCGCGCACAGCCGATTTGTAATTCAAATTCATTTTCATATCATTCGAATTTGTATTTATGTCATTTGAATCTAAGTTTGTGTCAATCAAATTCGCACTAAATGCACCTAGTTCGCAAAACGTTCATTCAATTTAGCAAAGAATGGCAAGGGAATTGCGCAATACTGTTATTCCAGCATTCAATTTCATTTCGGATCATTCAACTTAACACGTTGAGCATTCAAAATCAAATGTAGTTCCAGTAAATTTTGTCAGTTGATAATTATTTGGTATTTTCATTCTTTCCTTATGAGTTTTCTGCACACATGGGTGTGTTTTTCTATAATCTTTATAATCTCTATAATTCTTTTATTTTTCTTCTGATTTATTATTTTTATTTTATTTTCTTCTGATTTATCATCATTTTGAAATTTAGTTCTAGGAATTTTTGTTCTTCATTTCTAACGTTTATAGTGCCTGCAGAATTGCAGATTTTCTTGATTGATTTTTTTTTTTTCATAATCTTTTTTTTTCATTTATTTTCTTGATTGATTTTTATTCTTTTTCATGTCTAACTATATATATATATATATATAATGAGTGTGTCACTGTGTTGGCTGTCAATGTATACTCTGAAAAATGTTATTCATAACGTACATGTAGTTATCATGAATTATGTTATATATATAATGTTTCCTTTGTATAGTAGGCCTATGTCATGTTGGGCAATGTATCTCTTTATTTATAGATGAGCAAAAACACAATTGAATGAACTCATTACGAATTCGAATGCCCACGTGCGAATTTGAATGCTCGAAAAGACGCTTCCAAGCGAGGTAGCGAATTTGAATGCTCTCCACGCATATTTGAATTTGAATGATGTAAACGCTAAATGTCTTGACCGAAGTGCGAATTTGAATGACCTCAAAATGAATTTGAATGATAAATTTCATGGCACAGATCTTTTTCGCGAATTTGAATGACTCCCTTATCAAATTGAATGACAAATCTGCGAAATTGACCGGGAAAACCTATAGTTTATATCTAGTCTTATGGTACTTCATGGTTTGTAATGAATATCACTTGTAATGTTAATAATTTGTGTATCATTTTGCTCTGTACAGTGTACAAGTTTATATTTTTCATCAAAGAAGGTCACCACTTTCATTTCAATTATTAAAAACTGAATTGGCTCATGGTTGCACAGCATGTGTAGCATTTTCTTGGTTGGGCTGTTTGTTGATTTGAGGCCCCTGTCCGCGCGATCTTGAGCATCGGCACACGAGTTTTTCTTATGAGAATCTGTTTTGTTTGTGCATTTGCTCTCTTTTTTGTTTGTTTTCCAGTAACTGTTTTTGTTTCAATCATGCTAATCCTTTTAATCCTGATTGCAGCCATTAATTTTATGCAGCCTCTTATTTCTATGGTAACCTTTATTGAAACTTATCACTTGATGGCAGTAACTTCGTCCTTTGCATTTATGCTATTTCATCATTGTTTAAGAACTTTTTACCATGTTAATAATATGTTAGCGTTATTCCCCATTTTAAAAATATGAATCATAAATTAGATCTGAAACTTATTACATTTAATTGTCGGGGAATTCAAGATCATGTTAAAAGACGTAAAATTTTTCATTATTTAAGATGCATTGAAAGTGACATAGTTTTTCTCCAAGAAACTCACTCTTCTAAATCAGATAAAAAATTTTGGAAACAACAGTGGGTTTTTTTAGCCACACATCCAATAGTAGAGGAGTAGCCATTTTAATTCGAAATCGGGTGTCATTGGTTCCCTAATGGGAGATATCTGATTATATCTGCTGCCGTTAATGAGGTACCTGTAATTTTAGTTAATCTGTATGGTCCAAATTATGATGACCAAAAAAATTTTCTTGAAGTTTTCAGTGAAGTAGATAAATTCAATGGGATCATCCCTATAGCTAGAAGGTCCGATAGTTAGCGGGTCAGATAGGCCGACACCCAATAGATAGAAGGTTCGATAGACCGAATGTACGAGAGGGTCCAGTAGACAGGAGGCTCTATAGACCGAATCGGCAGGAGGGTCTGATAGCCCGAAGGTTCTATAGATCGAATGACCAACGGGTCTGATATTCAGAAGGTCCGATAGTTAGAAGGTTCTATAGACCGGATCGGCAAAAGGGTCCGGTAGTCCGAAAGTTCATTAGGGCTGCGATAGTTAGAAGGTCCGCTAGACCAACAATAACGTAAAAAGGGTAAAATAAGTGGATACAATAAGTTTTTAATAGGGCTGTAACCAAATTCAATTACACCTCTATTCTATGTGCCGGGGATGTTAATGCTGTTCTGCGGCCCTTGGACTATCAAGGGGGTAGGGAAACCCACTCAAATATCAAAGCAAGAGAAATATTAATAACACTTATAGATGAATTTATTCTTTGTGACATTTGGCGGAGTTTTCATCTAAACCTGAAGCAATATACGAGACATCAAAAAAAAAAAAAAACCTAAAGTGTTGTCCAGGATTGATTTTATTCTTGTTGCAGATAATTTTGTTACTAATTGTTTGCAATCAAAGATAATTCCAGGAATCCAATCCGACCATTCCCTTGTTACATTGAAGTTTAGAGGTGCCCAACCGAAAAGGGGCCCAGGATTTTGAAAACTGAACTGCAAGTATTTACATGATGATGCAAATTTTAGTAGAATTATTAAGGACAAAATAGAAGATTTTAAAATAATTCATTCCAAAAGTAATTGCAATCCAAATGTATTGTGGGACTCTTTAAAGTGCACCATTATTGGTACTTGCATAGAATACTGTACACGTAAAAAGAAAGAAAAAGATTTTGCCAAAAAACACCTTTTGGCGGAAATAGAAGAAGTAGAGGCAAAAATCAGCTTTGACTTAAATAATAATGACGTTATTAAAGAAAAAAAGTTTTTAACCCAGGCTTTGAATGACATATTAGATGTAGAAACGAAAGGTTTAATTATTCGCTCACGACTTCGATGGGCTGAAGAAGGGGAAAAGAGCTCCAAATATTTCTTGTAATTTAGAAAAAAGAACTGGAGAGAAAAAGGTATTTTCAAATTAAGAAATGAAGATGATATTAATGTTAATCAACACACTATATTACAAGAAATTAATTAATTTTATCAAACCCTTTACAAAAAACATTGCGGTGATACTAATAATGAAATGGAGCATTTCTTGGACTCCATTGAATTCCCTCAACGAAATGAAGTTGATAATGTGTTTCTTAACAAACCCATCTCTAAAAAATAATTATTTGATACAATTACATCAATGAAACACAACAAATCCCCTGGTTTAGATGGATTACCGGTATAATTTTATATTGTGTTTTGGAAAGATATATCTGATTTGCTTTTAGACTCATTCAATTTCTCTTTACATAATGAATTAATGTCTAGTTCACAAAGAAATGGAGTTATTACCTTGATTCCCCAAAAAGACATGGATGCCTCCTACTTAAAGGAGAATGAAACCCTGGGGAAATATCCATTTTAATGAAAAGATAGTAAAGAGAGAAGCAATTTAAAAAAAGTTCCATCAAAATCGGTTAAGAAATGAAAAAGTTGTGAAAGTTTGAAAAGTCTCGATTTACTTTCTATGGCGATCCTCAAATTGGCTATTTGCTTCAATGTGGCAGCTTTTTGTGGACAACTCTCCATATGTTTTGTACACAAAATTTCAGATTTTCTCCATTATCTCTCAAGGTACAGCTTGTCTCTTTTTTAGCTCTATGTATATCATGGTAAAATGTATTTTACACAACATATGTTGAGGTCACAAAGAGACAAGTAGCATCTTTAGAGATAATGGAGAAAATATGAAATTTTGTGTACAAAACATATGGAGAGTTGTCCACAAAAACCTGCCACATTGAAGCAAATAGCCAATTTGAGGATCGCCATAGAAAGTAAATCGAGACTTTTCAAACTTTCACAACTTTTTCATTTCTTAACCGATTTTGATGGAACTTTTTTTAAATTGCTTCTCTCTTTACTATCTTTTCATTAAAATGGATATTTCCCCAGGGTTTCATTCTCCTTTAAATAATTACAGACCAATATCCCTGTTAACAGTAGATTATAAAGTTTTATCCAAAACCTTAGGAAACCGTCTTAAAAAAATGTCTTTCAGATTTGATTCATCCGGACCAATCTGGTCTTTTAAAAGGAAGGAATATTGGAAACAATGTTCGATTAATTATGGATATAATTGAATATACAGAATTAAATCAAATTCCTGGTGGAATCCTTCTCCTTGACATCCAAAAAGCTTTTGACAGTGTTTCCCATAATTTCCTTTTTCGTGTACTTCGAAAATTTAATTTTAGTAATGATTTCATTGATTGGATAAAAGTATTTTATTCGGGTAGAAAAAGTTATGTTTCGAATTATGGGCATTTGACCAGACCAATTAGAGGTATTTTCCAAAGGTGTCCTATATCCCCATACTTATTTTTGATAGTTACTGAATCTTGCTTTTCGACAGAACCCTAATATTAAAGGTATCCCAGTTGTAGAAAATAAACTGAAAATTTCTTTGTTAGCAGATGATTCTACCTGCTTTATTGATGGCTCAGATAACTCATTTAGAGCATTATTTGACACCTGTCCATTGGTTTATTTTCTGAGAGCTCTGGCTGTAAACTTAATATTTCTAAATCAGAAGCAATATGGATTGGTTCTTTGAAAGGTTCCCAAAGGTATCCTTTTTCTGAGAAGGGTCTTAAGTGGAACCAATTTACTTTTAAAACTTTGGGTATTCATTTTTCTTTAAATATGGAACATTTATATGACCTTAACCATAAGATAAAACTAAATCCATTGAAAATACCTTAAATTGCTGGCGCGCAAGAAATCTCTCTCTGGTCGGGAAGATCTGTGTCATGAAGACCCTATTGCTGCCACAAATGCTTTACTTCTTTTCTGTGCTGTGTATTAAAATACCTGAGAAATTTTTTAGACAGTTGAATATATTATTGTACAAATTCATATGGAATGGTGGCAGTGATAGGGTCAAAAGTCATCTCATGTGTAATGATTACTCTTTAGGTGGTTTAAAGATGATCGATCCATACACATTTTCTGTTGCCCCAAAAATGTCATGGATCAAAATGCTTCTGGATGATAACTATCAAAGTGTTTGGAAGTCAATTGAAATGTCTTTTATGTAAAATGTATTTTAACTAATTTTAGTAGCAGAAAAGATATATTATGGAAAGAACATGCTCCGAAAAGTATTTTAAACAAATTAAGATCAAGTCACTTAGCCGAATCTCTTCATACATGGTACATATTTAGAGAAAACTTTGTTAAAAATGAGTTTAATGCAGTCTTTTTGCAATTGGTTCCTGTCAGTGTATTTGGTTTAACAAAAGTATTTTTTCTAAATCAAAGCAATATTTTTTATATGAAGATTGGTTAGGCAAAGGAATTGTATATATCAGTGATTTACTCAACACTCCCCACCCTGGTTATAACCTTTTTGAAGAACGTATTCTTGATTATGATATTAGCAAAAGAGACAGGCGCAAATACAATTTTTGATTGGAAAAATATACTAGTTGACTGGCTAGTCATTTCCGACTTAACCCCTGACAAAATGTTTGATGATATTAAAACCAAGCTCTTGAAAACTCAAAAAATTCCAAAATATGCATACAGTACAATGCTAGAATCATGTTATCCAAAACGACAAATTTTATTTTGGAATGGCCTCCAAGGCCCTGAGGGAGCTGATTGGGGAAATATTCATGTGAATAACTTTAAATGCACTATAAGTACTCGTATTCGCTCTTTCTATTTTAAGTTATTTCATAGAGCTTTAGGTTTGAATGATTTTCTATGTAAAATTAAAAGAAAAGACTCCCCCAATTGTTTATTTTTCAAGACTGACCCTGAAACCTATATTCACTTGTTTGTTGAATGTCCTCTGGTTAAACCCATATGGGATGAAACTGTTAGCACTATTATTCTGATAATTTTCTTACATATCTGTTTCTTTTACTCAAATATTATATTTATATATGCAAATTCCAAAACAAACCACCTTCGAAGGTTTTAAATGCTATATTACGACCAATAAAGAACTTTAATACTCTATTGCAAAAAAGAAGAACAAATTCCGGAAATGGCGATTTAATATTTGAACATATTATATTGTTCCACTCCTTATTTTCTATTTATTTAAATTACCTTAGCAGGGGACACTACCCATGGGCGTTTATGGATAGGGTGCCCATCTGAGTGATTTAGTTCTCCTTACTTATTTCCACAGGAGTAGTTACGTATATTACAGACTAATGATTTCTGGATTTGTTTCCCCCTTTGGTAGAGCGTGTATGGACATCAGGTTCATGGCCGCCTGTGGATGGTGTTTCATGGTTCATCTGACACCCTTTATTTTCTTCCTGCCAATTACGTGCAGCACCCATGTTTTAGTTATGTTACCTTTGTAATCTGTACTTTAACTCTTTAAACAAAAATACCCTGTTGTACATTTATGTGTCATGTTTGTTACAATGTAGATAACACCCAACATGAGACAGAGTGACTGCCTTCTTTTTGAATTCATAGTGTAATACATATTCTTTAGACTTGAATGGAGACTACATGTATTAGTTACCACTGTTCATGGTAATGCTGCCTTTTTTGTTTTGTTATTTTTGTTATTTGTTTAATTAGTTTGATTCATGTATTAATTTATTTTTCGAAAACCAATAAAACATATTTTTTTTAAATCCATATTTAAATGTTAATGTTTTAAAACATGCTAGGAGGTCTAGGTGTTGGATCATGTTTTCCCATCTAAAAAATATATTTCCAATGGACGAATATTAAATTTTAAAAAGGGATAAATAATTCTAATTAAGTAAAATAATGTGTATAATTGAGTTCCGGATTCTGGTTTTAAACTTCGAATCATTAAGGATTTAAATATCATTTCAAAGGTATCCTTATAGTTCACAGTAAAGTTTATAAGATTTAAAGGAAAGCAATCTTTCATTCGTTTTTAAATGTCCATTTCTGATATACCAGCCCAGCCCAGTCGGCTATTTATCAGCAGTGATGAATTTCCATTGGAATTTCCATAAAGTCAAATAATGTGTATAATTGATATTTTTAAGTTCAGGATTCTGGTTTTAAACTTCCAATCATTCAGGATTTAAATATCATTTCAAATGTATCCATATAGTTCACGGTAAAGTTTATAAGATTTAAAGGAAAGCAATATTTCATTTGTTTTTAAATGTCCATTTCTGATATACCAGCCCAGCCCAGTCGGCTATTTATCAGCAGTGATGAATTTCCATTTGGACACCATGAAAACGAATCTCTAAGATTGACGACAAAGGTGCCGTCAGATGTGACCTGTGTGGTAGAAGGGGCACGACCCCCTGCGTTATTGGAATGGTACATACCAGATGGCGTAAACTTCGTTTTCAGAAATCAGTCTGATGCCGTGGATGGCCAGAGCAATGATACCTATTATATCTCGAATGGTTCTTACAATCATGCCGTCAAACGATGACAATGGAAAGGTTATCCACTGCTCTGCGTCTCATCCAGAACTGGAACGCAGCATCCAGTTTCATGTTCGCATCGCTGTTCAAGGTAAGATGTAATATCGTTTCCAGTCTTGAACGGATTCACGTCTTCTATTTTGCATATGTTCATTTGCAATGCAGCATATCATGTGTTCGTAAAAGATGTAAAGTGGAAAGAAAAGAATAATAGGATTTTTATTTTATTATTTTTTTTTTTGGTCTTGTACGCAGCCAATGGCCAATATCGATAATATGTAAGCAAATATTTTTGTTCTAACCTTTTGCTTGCATTTGTACTTGGTCAAAACAAGCATAATCAAGAAAAAACTTGTACTTGCATATGCCAAGGATATGCTTCTCAAGACAAGCATTTGCTTAGAAATATGCACGCTTTAACTTTCTATTCTGTTCAGAAACTTAAGTATTTGCTAACAAGAATCCTTAGCTTGTAAGAAAAGCAAAGGCTTACCTTTTTAGAACAAAGGCTTTCCGTCGTCATCGACTTTATTTTGTGAAGCTCCTCCAAGGAAAGCATACAGTTTAACTTATCGCAAAAAGATTATCATTTCCTTGCATCTCCAATTGCTTTCTTTCTTTTGTTGCTGACACTGGGTAGCTGACACTCTTTTGCATGTTGCTCCATTTTTTTAAAGTAGCATTGTCAAGATCACCCTCTGCACAATATTTTGAAAGTGTCTCCGAATACAAAGGGAGAAAATATATACAGATGAGTACAGTATTGTTTCGGGACCTAAGCGCGTTACTGCATATCTATTCTTTAGAAAGACAAATACGAATCAAATTTTTGAATGGTCAAATAATTTCATATATCTTTGTTTCTTATTCAGTGCATATTTATTCGTATACTTTATTGTTTTATTCATATTTTATTCTTTCAGGCTAAAGAAGTTGTTTCGACTGTGATCCCCAATTAAGGAGGTTAAAAGTGTGACACCGATGCTTGCAATAATTGCTTGTGCACCTGAAAGGTGCTCTGAGGCATCTCAGCAGGATACTGCCTTCTTCACACATCTCGATAGCCTAACTAATTGTTTGAACTATAAACATGAGCTCAATTATTTGTTCAGGCATCAGCTCTCGGGTGAAACAAATGGTTGGGTCATAGTTCTTGCCTGATTATTTGCTCAATCGCAAGCTTTTACTATTTAATATTGGCTTTAAAACAAATGCTATAGTTTTTATTGGTACGGCCCAATATCCCAGGTAAATACAATCTTTGTCGTGTCCCTGCGGCGTTAACATACACACACACTAACACACAGACACACACATCCACACAAACTCCCCCCCCCCCCCCCCCCCCTCTTTCTCCTTCTTCCTCTTGGTGTTTCAAAGTATTATTGTCTTTCGTTTTTTTTTTTATTGTTTTCATCACACAGTGTTTCCGGCCAATATAACAATTTCAACATCTGGAAAAATAACGCAATACATACTGGGACCAGCGCATGTTTTCGTCCAAGAGAATTCATCGACCTCTATCACCTGCACAAGTGTCGGATCACGACCACATGCTGAAATATTATGGACCATAGTTAACGCAGGCAGTTCCCCTAGAAATATAAGCTCTTCACAGTACAAAAATGTCTTAGATAGCAGTTTGTATGACACTAGAAGTACACTTGAAATTTACCCAAAGCGGAATTACCACAAATATCTATTCGATGTGTTGCATCTGTCGGGACTTTCCGTGATCAGAGGGAAGCTCTCTTGATAGTTTACGGTAATTGTGTATTATGCCTTCAACAAATATAATTGTGTACCATGTAGGAGATCTGCACCGTAAATGAAAAATGTATATTTAAAAATAATGCAGAAAAGCTAAGAAATCAAATCAAATCAAATCAAATCAAATTACATCATCGGTTAATGTCAGGGATTGCACAATTACGTATGACTTGATCATGCTGATAGGGAATGTGACCATGTAAAATAAATGATATGGCCCTTTACCATCTGACAATTTGACAGCCAAATAGGTGTAAGTATTAAACATATGATCATGTATCATAGCTGATCAAATTTAAAACGAATTTTTAAACAGGGTATGTCATGAATTTAGGTAATAAGGTGAAGGACCTGACTGGCCAAGGACGTGAGGTGACTATACATTGTTAATCAAATAGACAGGGTTATTTCATAATTGTAACTCTTTTTGCTGATCGAGTTGAGGTTTGGTCCAGTTGATGTAAAGGCCTTCTATTGTGTGAAGTTATGTGTAGGCAGTATCTAGAATTATGAAGCATTGTGCATTACATTCTATGAAACATTGTTTTAAAGTTGCAAGTGTTTCTTGACGTGAACATTTTGTTATATAACACGTGCACGGAACGCTTAGGAAATGGGACCTTTAATAGATATCAGAGAACAATTTTGAATGATGAAAAAGAAAGAATGATGGAAATGTCTTTGCGATATATAGTTTGACCTTGCCTGCATGTTTGTAATCAGTATTTTCCTTGATAGATCACGTAGCACCACATTCCTCATACGATTATCATTTTTATGATCATAATTATTATTCTAGTTATATGTATACTCTCCCTGTAAAGGACCACCAAGTAACGTCAAAATACATGTACCAAACATTCTGAAAGATGGTCTAATAATTAATATAACCTGCATTGCTAACGACGGATACCCTGTTCCGTTTATTCATTGGTATATTGGATCAAGAAATATGACAGGAAACTCGCTCATTCGCGTCATTGTGAACTCAAATGATCGTTATGATGCTGAAAGTAGCCTCACCTACACACCAAGAAAGAGTGATCACGGGAAGCGTATTCTCTGCCAAGCTCTTCATCCTAAATCACTGTTTGCTGGTAAGGATACCAGCAAGGTCTTAAACATTTCATGTGAGTATAACTGTCCTTGGAATAAATTACTATTATCCAAGAAATTGACGTTGCTATACGGAGAAGTGTGTGCGTGTGTGTTTGTGTTAGGGGCTATTAGTATTCAAAACTTGTCAGCTAACTTCTCAGAAAAAGACGTCCTAATACCCCCTCCCGCATCGAAATGGATTTAGCGGAGACCCTGACCCAGAATCATACGAAAAATTGTATTCTAGTGTCCAGTAAATTTGATCAGCTTGTTTCTAAATCCCTCGGGTCTGATCACTTTATTCTTCTCTTTGTTACATTATTAGCATGCTTATTCCCATCCTCCTTCTTAGGCTTTTCTATATTATAGACAAACTTGACGCCATAATCTCTCCCGGGTGGTCTGTTACCAATAAACTCCATATCAACTTCATACTCCATGTTCTTCAGAAGACAACCCCCCCCCCCCCCCCCCCCCTGCCTTAAACTTCGTCTGGTTAATCTGTGATTATAATGCATTACATAAATTGACTTTATTTTTTTTTTAATATATATTTTCTTTAGTAATGTTTAACCAAAGAAGCATGATATACAGTATATAACTTTAGGCGTCTTATGTATTCAGCACAACTTTTCAATGATATTCTCTATATTCAAAATCATATTCTTCTTTATCGTCCATGGTAAAAAAAAAAGGTCCTAAGCGTTTTAGGGTCTCTTTTAACTACCTTTTAGCTACAGCACCCCCTGATTTTTTTTCCAGGGGGTGCTGCAGCCACCCGCACCCTCGGCTCGCAGGCCCCTGAAAGTATAGTATCCTTCTATGAAATTCGCTTCCTCATTTAGATATTCATGCCATTCTTCATGAATCTTCATCCAAATGCATTTGACGTTCATGGGCGGGGGGGGGGGGGGGGGGGGGGGATGCCCAGTAACAAAAAAAAATAATAATATGGATCTTCACTCCTCTAACCATATTAATTATAACATTGAAATATAGTTATCCAAGATCCACCGTCTGAGTTCGTCGTCGACCAAAACCAGACAGCATCTTCAATTATCTTCGTTGATTGGAAACCGAGGTTATATGGCTGGATACAACCTGCATTAACCCATGGATACTGTTTAAACCAGCATCAAGCAGGATATCAAGGGCGATGTCTTGACGTGACCTAATGAATATGGGGCTGCAAATTCTTTCATTTTTTCGGCACAGCACGTTTGTCATTACAGTAAATTGTGACATAAAAGTAAATCATCTGAAATAGCTTTCATCTATAACTTATTTGTAATATTTTTTTTTTTTTTGGAGGGCTGAAAAGTGGAAATGGTAAGTTTGACATACTTCGAAAGGGGCGTCTAAGAGGGTCGAATAGTAAAATCATAATTATATACACACTTAGAAAAATTTGCACCCTAAATGCAACACTGGCAGCACCTTTTTGGGTGCAATCTTGCACCCTACATGAAAAGGGTGCAAAAATGCACCTTTTTGTTCTTGTTTGCACCCTTTAATGCCCGTTTGCACCCTAAAAGGTGCAACTTTGCACCTTTAAGGGTGCAGAAATTTTTGCATCCAAAGGGTGCAAATTTGTACCTTTTCTAAAAGGTACAACTCTGCACCCTTTAAGGGTGCAAAATGTAGCTAACTGCACCCTTAAAGGTGCAAAAAGCTTCTTAGGGTGCAAAGTTGCACCCAAAAAGGTGCTGCCAGTGTTGCATTTGAAGGGTGCAAAATTGTACCTTTATTTCTAAGTGTGTATATATATAAGTAAGTGTATTTCAACACCAGGCAATGAAGTATCACATCTTAAAAAATGAAGTGTGTTACCATTGCTAAGATTCATACAGCGTTAATAACGTTCCAAGACAATTATATGCAAAATACGTTCAAATTGTTTGGCTACCATGTCCAATAAACCCGCTCTACGTCAGAAAATGCGTATTCCTTCTTACAAGACTTCCATGATTTCTTCGCTTTCATTTTCCGAGCTCAATGCAGATACCGCGGTATATTTTTCCTACCCAGTATTCTTATTTAATACCATGAACGTTTGTTTTTAGTATATGTCCAGCAAAGTTGTAGCATATATACTGAACAAAACAAGCAGAAACATAGCTGCAACTGTAATGCTAAATAGTATCAAGTTAGAAGGACTGGAAAAACCTAAAACGAATAATTCTTAAATGAGAATGGCGTCTAACCTTATTTCATTTCTTTGGCTTGGAATCATCATTTCAACATTTTAGTGAGTTTGAATTTTCACGCATGATAATTTATTTCAAAACAAAAGATAAATGACAATGTGTTAAAAGCATGTGATCAAACCAGAAAGCAAATTAAATGATCAACTGGTAAAAACTTTTTTTTAAAGCGCCAAGTGCTTTAAATGAACAAGGCTTACTGTTGTGTAAATATGGCTGCGCGAAATATAACGCTATGAATTATTGACGGCATCTATAGAGAACCCTCTAGGTGAGAATGCGGTCCAAATTGATAAGCAAAACATCCATAAAGCAAAGTGCGTTTGTCAGCAGGATAGATTGTTTTTGTAAACATCATTTCTGGCATATTTGTATAAATATCCATATAAACGCGGCCTAGAATAAAACAACTGAACCTGGGAATTTGTTATTTTGTTCATATTTGAATATGAATGGTCAGTATTTTAAAGGATATATACTTTTTCTTTCCCAACACTTTTTATTGTTTTAAGGTTAGGGTTTCTATCCAGGCAACTACTTTTCCAGTCGCTGGAGAAGATATTACACTAGGTTGCACCTACAAACATACATCAGACTATAGACTCATAATATGGACAAAGGATTATAAAACTGTGCTGGCTCCTGAACATTGTTTTAGCGCCTCCTGTCGGGTGAACATTTCAAATTCTACGAGGTTCGACTTGATGGCAGACTCTACAAGCGCATATAATCTTCGATTTGAACAAAGATGACAGCGGGAATTACCAATGTAAAGTGACGACAACACTGCCACCACAGTATGATACCTATGGAGGATCAAGCAGCGTTAACCTAACAGTAAAATTGCCGGGTAATACAGTCAGACCCAAGTTTGGAAAACCGAGCACAGGTTTATACTCCGAAAACGGCGTATAGAGCAAGATGATTATAGAGACTTCATCGTTCAGTGCGAGACAGTGTGTACAAAAGGCATGGGGAAAATCCTGCAATGTCGACTTGCTGTTGATAATATAATTGTTACAAATAATGCTGCGGATATATTTATTTCAATTTTTGTCATTTGAAAGTTATTTCATATGGCAAATCATGCACGGATTTTAAAGGTAATTGACACGCAGCATTATTTTTGAGAATATATATATATTAACTTTGTAAGATCTTCCCCATGCCTTTTGATTACACTGCCTTGCACTGAACAATGAGGGCTCTATATTCATACGCCGTTTTCGGAGTATATACCTGTGTTCGGCTTTCCGAACTTGGGTTTGACTGACATAAATTTGATCCCGTTCTTGAGCCTAGTCAGTGAATCAAACTTCCTTCTTAAATCAAGTTTTCATACATAATGGCATAATGTACACAATTTCGATAATTTCCCGAAGCCCGGGTTCGTTACCGGTACACTTTCCTTTATCAACTTAGGAGTGGAACATTCAGACGGGTAGTTATCAATAATGTTTCTTTGGAACTATAATCAATTCTGCAATTTATATCACATGATTGTTAAGCTTATGCATTGATGAGATATGTTGTCAAGGGAGAATCCAGAGATACATACAGAGTACATGATTTATTAACAAAAACTGGAATAGAATAATTATAACAGGAGATTGTTTTACAACACCACGAGTTGCACAGACAATCCACTACTATTCATCTAGATAGATAAAGATTGAAGTATATTCCTATCCATGCTGAACAAAAATTGTTGGTATTTGAAAAGGAAGCCACTGCTAAACTGTCCATACTGTCTGTTATTTTTAGTACCGCCCATGAGACTTTTCATACGTGACGACGTACACCCAGGTGGATATCCCAACAAGTCTCCTGTAAGAATGACAACTGATGAGCCGTATGATATCACATGTGTATCAGAGGGTGCAAGGCCTCTTGGTGTACTTGCATGGGAATGGCCAGACGATTTAGATGTCGTTTTCAGAAACCAGTCTGATGTCCTACAAAGAGAGAGTTATGTCTCCCTGAAAGTGGCTTCGGTATTACCAAGCAGATGTGATGATGGAAATATCATCCCTTGTATGGCATCGCATCAGGAACTTACAAAAAGTATTCTGTTTTCAGTTTATTTAGAAATCCAGGGTAAGAAATTGGTTTTCAACAAATGGTTCTTCAAGATAATTTCCACTTTTGTTCAAGGTTGTAGGAACTTACTTTGGGAACAATTCATTTCGGTCATCATGGAGACAACCGTCAGATTAATAACTACAAATACCCTATCTGATAGTATGATAAGATTATAGCATGGTACGGAATAATACATAGAGAAGTTAAAATGGATTTACAGCGTATAGGATTAATTTGTACTTGTTTTCGCTCTTGATAGATTCTTTAACTTCTAGTGAATTGATGAGCCAACTTGCACTTCAGAAAAATATTAATTTTTTCAGCATTATTTTGAAACGGGACACCAAATAGATATCAAATACCAGTAGCCTTTGAGTCAGTGTATACAAACGCACACTTACGTTAAAAATGAATTAAACAATTATTGCAATCCATATAATTCAACAGACAGCCCGGATCCCTTTACATTCTTTCAGTCAAGCCCTATCAGATGACATCTTCAGCTCTCTTCGTTGCCAGGTAACATGCGTTTTTCGGTGGGTTCAGTATGCCTAATAATACGAACGGATGAGAACATGGCGGAATATCACTTTTCTTTCCTACAACACTTTTATACATACTATAAAATAAATCCCATTATTATGAGATTCTAACCATCGCATGGAAGTACGGTAGATCAATCGGAAAATTGAAGACCCATGAAAACTTTATGACATTTTTTTATACGATGGCCCCTGTTGCGGGTTCTTTTCCTATCAATAGAGCAAATATAAGTCTTGAACTCTTACGTGAAACGATTTAAACCCTAATTCCTCCTGCTGCAGTAAAATGATTCTTATGATCATTAAAGCATTAATATCACAATATCACACTGTTTAACCCTCATTCATGGTAATAGGCTATCGGCGCAGTTGTGGTTGTTACTGATTTTTGTGTTGACGTGTTCAAACACACTCAGTTTTAAACTGTACTACTAAAACACAATTTATAAACTTTCACAGTATCTGTGAGAGTCCTGCTTTGTGAAAATATATCACATGTAGGCGCACATTTAACAATTTTAATGCAAATACATGTTATTGTCAGGAAACAAAGTATACTATGTTATAAATAAATTATGCTCTGAAGAATCAAATAATTGGGGAAAAGGAAAATCACAGAAAATGAATAATTAATCAATAATTCCTGTATATAAATATAACCTCAAAACGTCAAAGTAATGTTCTTATAACAATATAAAATGAGGTGAAATTTTAAAATAATAATGAAAGATAAATCATAATTATTGACCTTTTGACATGGGTGTATATACTGTGATAAGAAAGAAGAAGGGACTAAATCGTGCAAATAATTTTCTGGCTGTTTGGCTGTCTTCCTATTTTTTAAACATTTTTTTAATGCAAGTCAAAGATTGCTAAACAATGCGTGTTTGTGGTTGTGTGTGGTTCCTGGTTGTTTGGCTGTATTTATGTTTGGGTGCAGTGGCGTCGCTGAACCGTCAAAAATGTTGCACCATAATCTCCAACCTCACCCCCTGCTTTCATATAATGCACCGATGAAAGATATGGTAAATTGCCACTTGTGTAATGCCAATTGGTCTAATAACCAAATGGTCTAACATCAGTAGGACTATTCGTCCATCACCAATTCGTGTAATCAATATCTCGCCTAATAACCATTTGGTCTAATAATCAGTTTAACCACTTCGTCTAATCACCACTTCGTCTATAGCAGTTCGTCTAAAACCCATTTGGTCTAAACCCATTTGGTCTAAAAAGCACTTGGTCTAGTAATCAGTTCGTGTAATGTTCATCTGGTCCAATATCTATTTCGGCTAAAACCACCCTGATAGCAGAAAGTGGTAAAGATTACGTGATATTTACGTCGTGGTTTTAGTCTTTTTTACGTCCTGTAATTACGTCAATAAGACGACAACTTGCACCAACGCAAGACGTCAAGAGGACGTCTTATTTTGACGTCATCTGTACACTGTAAAAACTGAAGTGCTGTAGCACTTTTTGAGGGCATGCATAGGGACTGCACTCAGAGTGCTATTGAATGCACACAGCGTGCTATTTCAGCACTTTCACGGGAGCTGGACCGGCTCCTTAAACTGCTAAACATTCATTAAAAAAATGATTTGGGCGAGCTTCGAACCAGGGTCCGCTGATCGAGAATTGCTGGCATTACCGCTAGACTAACTCACAATGTACGATTTAGAGCAGATCATATTGTTACATAGTGAATTTACGACACCACATAGTTCATGTTATCTACTTGACTCCCATGACTAAACTGGTTTGCAAGAAGCATTCGTTAGTCCATCGGTAACGTCAGCGCCTCTCAATCAGCGGAACCTGGTTCGAGGCTCGCCACGGTCACATTTTTTATTTTTTTTGCTGGTAAATTAGCACACTACAAGTGCTATAAACAGCATTTCAGGTGCAGTAACTATACATGCCCCTAAAAGTAGCACTTTAGTTTTTACAGTGTACAAGACGTAGAGATGACGTCAAAATAAGACGTCCTCTTGACGTCTTGCGTTGTCGTCTTATTGACGTAATAACAGGACGTAAAAAAGACGAAAACCACGACGTAAATATCACGTCATTTTTTAACACTTTCTGCTATCAGGGCGGTTGTCTAATAACCAAATGGTCTACTCATCATTTCGTCTAATAACTATTTGTTCTAATAATCAGTTTAATCACTTCATCTAATCACCACTTCGTCTATAGCCAATTCGTCTAAAACTCGTTTGGTCTGATACCCATTTGGTCTAAACACCACTTGGTCTAATAATCAGTTCTTCTAATGTTCACTTGGTCTTATATGGAACGTAGATGTTCAGTAACCCGGTCCGCTAGACGCCGCTTGGTTTCCCCCACGTACAGTAGATTGCAGGCCTTGCAACAAATCACGTAGATTACATTCTCCGTCGTGCAGGTGAAATTATCATGGATGGTGAAATTGCCCTTGGGGCCACTGATGTTACGTTCTGTAGAAAGACGGGGGCATGTCTTGCATCGTGGGCGGAGGCAAGGACGGGAATCTAGGTCTCTGTCAGCAGGGGGATGTGCACAAAGCAGTAAGAAAAAGAGAGAGAGAGGGAGAAAAAAAGGGGGAGAAGAGTAAAGTCCAATAAAGTCCAATCAATTACAGTTCATTGGCTGATCTTGAATGAACGAAAAGTGGCATTCATGCCAAGCGGCTGGAAAGTTCCCAGTTTGAAGATTATCCTCTCCTCCATGGTCTTCCTCTGTCTTTCGTCCGCGCAGGTTCGCAGAACAGAAACTTTGATGTCCTTCGATGAATGATTGGCTAAGTTGAAGTGTCGAGCGACTGGCAACCCAGGAGTGTTGAGGCGTATGGATCGCAAGCGTTCTGTCACTCTATCCACCAGTTTTCTTTTGGTTTCACAAATGTAGACCATACCACAGACGGTGCAGGTCAGCCCATTATATGACGTTACTGGTGACGCAGCTGTACTGTCCTCGTGTACTCCAATATATATATATATATATATATATATATCTTTATCCTTCGATCATTTCTCTATCTTTCGTTATGTTATTCCTTGTTTTTATCCTTTCATTTTCCACCTTTCATTTAGTTGTTTTATTCTTTAATTCCTTCTATCCCCTCTTCCATCTTTCCATATGTTAATCTTTATGTTATTTCTTCCATCATTTTTCTCTTCCTCTCTATGTTTTTTCGCTCTTTATTCCTTGGTCTATCTTTCTATCATTGTGCGTATTTTGCATTATTCTTTCTTATTTTTTTATTTATTTATTTATTTTTGCTATTCATCTCTAATTTCGTTATGTTATTTTTTTATTTTTATTTATTTATTTATTTTTTATTTATTTTTTATTTTTATATTTTTTTTTTTTTTTGGGGGGGGGGGTTTTTTTATAACCTTCTCTTCCATCTTTCGCCATATTTTCTTTATACACTGTAAAAAACTGAAGTGCTACTTTTTCGGGGCATGTATAGTGACTGCACCTGAAATGCTGTTTTAGCACTTGTAGTGTGCTAATTTACCAGCAAAAAAAATGTGACCGTGGCGAGTCTCGAACCAGGTTCCGCTGATTGAGAGGCGCTGACGTTACCGATAGACTAACGAATACTTTTTGAAATCCAGTTTAGTCATGGGAGTCAAGTAGATAACATGAACTATGTGGTGTCGTAAATTCAGTATGTAACAATATGATCTGCTCTAAATCGTACGATGTGAGTTAGTCTAGCGGTAATGCCAGCAATTCGCGATCAGCGGACCCTGCTTCGAGGCTCGCCAAAATCACGATTTTTTTATGAATGTTAATAACCCCATCACACCAAACTAGTTCTCACTACGTTCTGCCGAACGGGCTCAGCTAATGGAGGAGCTCCGCCTACATGATCAAGAGTACTTCTACAACTTCTTGAGAATCACCCCAGCCATGTTTGATGAACTTCTTGAACGCATCACCCCCTCCATAGAAAAAGAAGACACAAACTACAGAAAGGCTCTAGAACCAGGGATGAGGATTGCCATCACACTGCGTCATCTGGCAACAGGAGATTCCTATGCCACCCTGCAATAATTATGAATTCAGGGTAGCCAGAAACACAATCTGCTTGTAGGTGAAAGAAGTCTGTAATGCCTTGGTGATGGAGCTCAAGAATGAAGTCATCACATGCCCTGTCGGGAAAGTTGCTGAGGAGTTCCTGATGCGCTGGAATGTCTCACATGCCTATGGTGCCCTGGATGGGAAACATGTTGCCATCAGAAAACCCCCAAGACTGGAACCATGTACCACAACTACAAAGGCTTCTTTTCAGTCGCCGTAGTTGCCTTGGTAGATGCTGATTATAAATTCATGTGGAACTGATGTTGGTGGCTTTGGAAGCCACTCTGATGCCCAGATCTACAACCAGTCAGAACTGAAAGATTACTTAGAAGATGGCTCCATTGGACTCCCTCGACCTTCCCCCTGCCAAATGATGTCCAGGACTTTCCCTATTTCCTGTTGGGAGATGACGCTCTTTGGCCTTCGCACATACCTCATGAAGCCATACTCGGGACGTCGACTGACAAAAGAAGAAATGATTGCGAACTACAGGATCTCTAGAGCAAGACGTGTGGTTGAAAATGCCTTTGGAATTATGGCACATATATGGAGAGTCCTCTTGTCAACAATGCAACAGCTGATGCCAGTGACTGTACAGACCATCGTTGAAGCTTGTGTGTGCCTTCACAACTTCATCCGTCTCCGACACTCAGCCATTCAGAACATTCAAGTGGATACTGAAGATGCTGCATACAACCTCATCCCTGGTGCCTGGAGACAAGATGCCAACCTGCGAGACTTGGACGTCCCACAGGTTGGACACAGGGACACTTCTTGGCCTATTGTGAGATGGGTGTGGGTCTTGGTTTTCTTCGTCCTGGCTTTCTGACTCTGTTCTGCATCTTCCTCAGACATATGCCCCTGACTGTGAGGCAGAGGCATTAGATGGTCCAGGGGATACAGCTCTCTCCCTCTCTTGAATCCCGCACTCAGGGGCAGGCTCAGGAGGCTCAGCAACTTTGGGGGGATCTGCATGGGCTTCAGCGGGGCTTGTACATCTTGGGGTAGTACTGGCTGCTTTCACACGGCCCGTCTTTCTGGATCCACTCCTCTTTGGAGGCATGATGATTGAAGATGAAATTTCATTGACTTGATGTGTTGACGTATACAGCTTGAACCGGAGAACGAGAATGAGGACTGGCAACAACACGTTGGGTATTTATAACAGTCGGGCCGGGACGCGATTGCAATTACGTTCCGTACGCACTAGCGACGAGATGAGGACATGGTGAGAACGAGATGAACTGTCTTGAAATGAGGTGGTCGAGTTAAGAACTAGTTAGAACGTTTTTGGGCGTATTAGGAACGATGTAGAACTAGTTCAGAACGGGTTTAAACTGACTACGGATGGACTTGGACTGCTTGGAAACGTTTTCCGCATGAGATGAACGAGCGATTTTACCCGACCGAAGCCCGTTTTACGATTTTTCGAGGACGGGGCAGGACTTTCTGAGAACTACTTTGGTGTGATCCAGGCATTAGCAGTTTAAGGAGCCGGTCTAGCTCCCGTGAAAGTGCTGAAATAGCACGCTGTGGGCATTCCAATAGCACTCTGAGTGCAGTCCCAATGCATGTCCTATAAAAGTGCTAAATTCAGCCGTCCTGGAGCTGAAAACAGCACTTAAGTTTTTAGAGTGTATTTCTACCATCTCTCTCTCTCTCTCTATCTTTACCTTAGGCCTATTTGTTTATCCTATCCCGGCTTAACTTCCAATAGTCCCTATTGTATTGTTATTCTACGATTTATCTTTACTTCCGTCTTCCCTTATATTACTCTTTATATTAATTCTTCCATCATCTCTCTCTCATTGTGCCATTCTGTTTCTATTTATACTACATGTACGACAGTGCAGGGAAATTGAACGTATTTGGAAGTGGGGACTGACGCCTCTTGCGCGGATACCAACTACCATTTTCAATATTTTGCGAGCGAGCGAAGAGAGCGGCCAAACATCATTACAATGTATTAAAATGTGATCTCTTCTAAAAATTATTTAGTGTACATAATCATTAAACCAAATTATATGAAACGAGTCTTCTCAAAAAGAGCAGGGGCTGCAGCCCTATCACCCCCTCCCCCTCCAAAATTGCCAAATAGACCAAATGGCTATTAGACGAATTGACTATAGACCAAATGGTAATTAGACGAAATGACAATTATACCAAATGGTAATTGGACGAAATGATGATTAGACCAATTGGTTATTCGACCAACTGATATTAGCCCAATTGGCTATTATAGCCTACCAACTGGCTGTAGACCAAGTGGCAATAAACCCTTTTAATCAAAACAACATGCAACGTGCGCCGTATAGTGTAGGCCCTCTACTTTCGTATAATCTTTGATTATCACTACATTGAAATGATAACATGCAGGGTTCAGGCTTTTCTCAGCCATTAAATATTTCATCATTAAAAATTGCATGAAAAGGTATTATTAACCATACCGTATATCTGAGCAATGCAATTTTTACATTTTATTGCCTGGCTTTGACAAGCCAACAAAATTGCGGGCCGATAAATTGTTTCGAAAGTCAATGGGATTGTGTTAAATAACGAGTTAAATAGCGAGCAATAAATTATATTTCTTACAATATCATGGAGTTCGCTCTAGATGTCTGATTATGTTAATAATAATATGGACTGGCTACTAGGGATACAACATTAATTGCCCTCACTCAGTGACGTATCCAGGGGGTGGCGCAACAGGCGCGCGCCCCCCTATTGGCCATAGTAAAAAAAAAAATACCCCCCCCCCCCGAAAAAAAGGTGTTCATTAAATAGGCTTCAAAATTGGTCACATATAGGATTATTTTCCATCTCAGCCCTTCTTCAGAAGCAAAAAAATTCCAAAGGGGAGGGGGCACCCCTCCCCTTAGACCCCTCCCCCAGGACGGCGATCAATAATGCCTGGCGCCCCCCCCCCCTATTGGGAAATCCTGGATACGCCCCTGCTCACTAGAATCGTATTAATTGCTGTTCTATGTAGAGATCGATGGATTATGTGAAATTTTCTTGCCATTGTTCAAAGTTTATGATCACCTCCTCGACCCCCGTCTCTGTAAACTGATCATAAAAAGGAAAACCACTAGTAAACCACTAGTTTATTATTTTTTGTTTTCACATTTGCGGTTGACATGTTTTGACATTTGTGGTTAAGGGTGTTGCAATATTTTAAATATTTTAATGGTCAGGGAAACACACACACACGAATACACGAGCATATACACATGCATCATTCTCATAATAATTTATCTCACCTGGGCGCATTATGCACGCTACGAGTTTTTACATTTGTGGTCGATATGTTATGACATTTGTGGTAAAAATGGAAATGTTTACATGTGTAGGTCAACTGTTTTTACATTTGTGGACGATTTTTACACTTGTGGTTGACATGTTTGCTTTTGTGGTTATTTTGACATTTGCGGGTGCAATGTTTTTACATTTGTGGGCTCTACACCCCCCCCCCCCCCCCACACACACACACAGAGATAATGATTAAAGAAAATCGCAAATGTACAGATCTGTATCGTTCATACGGCCCATTTTCATGAGGGGTGGGGAAGAGCTAACGCCTTATTCCCTTATTCTATTTCAAATTTTTCGACTTTTCGTGGTGAAAAATGTCCAGAAATTACATGCAGAAGTTATACAATTTTCTCGACATTTCGCTGCCCGAAAATGAAGTATTGGTTGCCCTCATATCGAGGCTTGGGTTGCAGAATATTAACTTTTCTTTCTGCTTTTCTTTTCTTCTTGCCTTGCCTTTGTCTTGTATTTCTTTTTTCTCCTCCCCTTTTCATTTTCTCTCTTCTCTTCCCTCTCCCTTCACCCCCTCTTTTTTGCCGACAGAGGTGGCACATTTGTCAACAGCAGTTCCCCCCCCCCCCCTCTCTCTCTCTTTCTCTAGCGACTCAGAAACATTTAATATCAAGTAGTCGTTGTGTAATTCCACAACTGTATTTTGTTATGTATGCCTTTGAGTTCGTGGTTTTATGAATGAACATGTTTTTATCTTCATATTCATCTTCTTTTTCAATTGATTCGAACTAACAAATTACGACCTAAGAAACAATACCCAGTTACGCGTCAGTCATTTGCCGACTTTGCCGCTTTCCCGCTTTGTCACTTTGTTGAAATGAAAAGCGCCCCTACAGTCTAAACTATTCCAGCATAAGTGCTATGATTCAGAAGCGATGGCTCTGTAAAGTCTGTGAAACTAATTGGTATGAGAAGACTTATCACAGAGGAGCCTACATCCATCACTATGTTGCTTTCACTTCCAAGTTAATCGCAGTATATCAGCCATGATCATGCCATGTTTGTTCATAATCATTTGCTTTTTACGTTTTGTTTTCCTTGCTTTGCGCTAATCGTGCACGTTGATGTATTACTACGTGAAATAGTAATTATTCTAATTACATTATTAAGGTTTGATTAGTGAATCATGATGGTGATCAGTGTCGAAGTTCTTCTTTATCTCACCTTTATAATTTACAGTTCCGGTAAGTTTGATATTTTTTCCATAAAAATCATGAAAATATTGGAGACATAGCTGGATTATGTGGGAAGTGTGTGAGTGTAGCTACATGTAAGTAGAACATACGTGTAGCAAATAAACAACACTGACAACAAGTAGTTCTATTCATATTTTTCAAATGTTTATATCCCATAACTCTGCAGCATTATACTTCTTTACTCACAGTTTGATTGAATTATATTTTTTATAGAAAATATAAAATTGTACTGCATACAGTAATTCAGACAGTCGGTCCAAGTCCTGATTACCACTCCCAAAATAAATTTGTCAACTGAATTTAAGCCGTTAATTCTATCAATATTTAGGCATTGGTTTCCCAATGAAAATACTGAAGACTATTGGATGGAACACACAGTTATTTATAGCGGTTTTATGTGCTTAATTAGCAGAATGTGCATTTGATGCATGATATTAGCAACGTACTATATGTAGGCCTATCTATATTTTTTAATTCACTATGTGCAGGATACCATGCATTTGAAGTGTCTATTCAGACTTACAACTCTCTACCAGTCATTGGGGAAGATTTCACCTTGGTTTGCACCTTCACGCCGAAAACTAGGAATCGGAAAGTAATTTGGGAGAGTGGTAACAGTCAAACTCTGGCCGCTCACTCTTGTCTTCAATATTATTCTTGTGGGCATATCGTTTATAACCCATCTAAGTTCAGTTTATTGGGAGACTCTTACAGTGTGAATCTCACAATTAAGAAAATCACTGTGGATGATAGCGACAATTACAAATGCACAGTTAGCAGTGAATTTGGGTCACAACATCCAGGATCAACTAGCTTACAAGTGACACCATTGTTACCAGGTATAGTACTTATTAGATTTCAACAAACAAGAATTGGTTTAACTTTGCCCGATTCATTTGTTAGTATATTTATACATCATAAAGTTACATCAGAGCATTCTGAAACTCATACCATGGAACTCGTCCATGATAGATGAATTTAATAAATCTCCAAATCCGTCTTGAAATAAATCACGGCAACAAACTAACACTATATAAACAAACTTTACTTCATTGGATTTTTCTTTCGATATAGGGCTTAGATACATTTTACGAGATTGTCTTGTGACTAATATGAAGAAGAAATATTTGTAAGATCGTGCTTAAAGTAACCATTAGTTTTATAACAATTATTAAAGTATGATTCGAATGTGGTGTTACTAGTATGCTCTCATGAATAATGTCTTTATATCAGCTCCACCCCGTTGGATCTATATAAGTGATGTTGGGACAAGAGCTTACCGAAATAACACACCTGTAACGATGATAGCTGGTGAGTCCTATGACATCACATGTGAGTCAAACGGTGCCAGACCTCCTGCACTACTCGAGTGGCGAATTTCAGATGATATATCTGCCAATTTCAGAAGTCAGTCTAACATTGTGCAAGGTGGGAGCTATTTCTCTCGAATGGTTGCTACAATCATGCCCTCCAGGAATGATCAAGGAAAGAGTCTCCGCTGTGTGGCATCACATCCGGAACTAACCATTAATCTTCAATGTTCGGTTTACATGAATGTTCAAGGTAGGGATTTTCATTGAGTATAGTGCTTGGTTCCCCTTATTCATGATGAAACTTGTGCTTATATAGAGATTATATTAGTGAACATAACAATTGTCTTCCTATTACTTTTTACCGATTGCTCCACTTAGATCCCTCAAATTAAATATCTCTTCAATACCTATTTACAAATGTATATTCAGTTGACCTACATTGTTTTTCAGGTAGTATTCTGTCATAAGACCGACCTACAAAAACAGATATGGCTCTGCTAAAGCAGTATCTAACTTTTGTTGCTGTTGTTGTTTACGTGATTTTGTTCTTTCTCTCCATAATGAAGTTCGACCGACCAATATGCTGCTTTTACCATCTGGAGATAACCAAGAGTACGAAACTGGACCAACAGCCATTTCCGTACAAGAAAATGTATCGACTTCAATCACTTGTAAAAGTATTGGATCACTACCAGCAGTTGTATTATCATGGAGACTTGGTGATATTGATAGTCTTCCCCGTAACAACAACAGTTCAAGTTACCCCAGTGCTTTGGATGAAGGCTTGTTCGACACCAAAATGACTATCACAATACGTCCTGAGAAAAAGCACCATAGAATGTTCCTTCACTGCTTTGCCTTTTTGGGAAAATTTGTTGAATTTCGGGTAGCCGCCAAATTGAACGTTAACAGTGAGTTTCTCTTTCTTTTTCTATTTCCTTTTAAGTATTGAGGCTATTAATATAACTACAACATGATAGAATGTTAGAGTCCATTTAAATTCCATTAGACTGACATGATGTCATTAAAGGGAAATTAACCTCAGCGTATGAACTAGCTTATTTTGAATGGTGTAGTATATGCCTCTTATTTGATACATGCAATTTCATGTAAAAACACAGGATATAGATATAAATCACTATTTTCCAGCCAAGTTATTGTCTGCTAGCAATAATAAGGGGGCTGCCATTACTTTATGTGTACACGAAAATATTTTTCATCCCAAGTAATATTTCCTTCATCGTTAACTTGTAATTGATTTTTAGAGGACAAATATATATTAGATATAGTCACATATTCTGAAATGTAAGTTTAGTTTTATATATTTTTTAAAAGGTCTTAATTTGTTCATAAAAATATACTTTCTGTACGTGGAGACGGAGAATTGACGTCAAGGACGGAGACAATCGTAACAATACCAAAACAAAGCGAGGAATCTGCATTACAGGATGGCTATTAGAACTCATGGGTGTCAATTATCTAGGCCCATGACCAATAACAATCGTAATAAAATCAGAACAAAGCGACGTATCTGTTGTAAAGGTAGGCTATTATCAATGCATATGGTACCTAATGATCCGTGTCATGCACAAAATGGCAGCCTCCATGGAAAGACGTAGCAGACAATACCGCATCTAGAATATCATGTGGGGTTAATTGTCCTTTAATGTAAAAATCTTTGCAGCTGAAAGCTCAATTAAATGGTCCCTCAGGTAAAAAAAAAAGGCTAGAATAAAGTATAACCCCAAATAATTTTACCCGGCAATCCGCAGGTTAACGATCAGCTTTCTATGCGTGAACGTTCACCGAACACCGAGACGCGATAGTGGAATGATCCCGGTCGCATTATTGTTTTGTCGTCTGCTACGTGCTGCAAAACACTTAAGTACGAAAGGACCCAATTTTCTGAATTGCTGATGTGCCGTCACCCTCTAATTAATCAAATTATAATTTACAGATAACCTATAACCAAAATGAAACAAACGAATTATATATATACGACGCAAAATAATTTATCGAAACGAAAATTGATTTGGGGCCGTAAGTTACGGATAATCTAAAACCAAACTAAAACGACAAATGAATGAAGTATATAGTATGCAAAATGTTTTTTTCGAATTGAAAATTGATTTGGTGCGTATAAACATACAGAGAATCTACAAACCAACATTAAAAGAGAATAAATAAATTAGATATACGAAGCAGAACACGTTTATCGAATTGAAAATGGAAATTCGGGATTATCTTATGGAGATTCCACAACCCAAAACGAAATAAAAGATGAATGAAATACACATTGCCAAATATTTTCATAATCAGAAATTTGATTTGGCACAAATTTTTCTTAGTTTTCTACAACGCAATACTAAGCAAGATTTATATTAAGGTCGGCAGTGAAAACGTTCAGGGATCAGGAGTTGGTCTAGAGGTAACGTCTACGGTCATATCTTGTTATTCACCTCCAAACTGACTCTGATCGGACCTAGGTTCGAATCTCAGTGACGTATTTTCGGATGGTGACGTTAAAGGTCGGTCCCAGACGTAAATAATCCTATTTGATTGATACACGTCTATCAAAACTCAAAACACGCACACATTCCTGAATCAATGTATTGTTATGTGAGTTGTAATCGATCGATTATTTATTTATACCAATTCTTGTTGTTTTTCTTCAACATCAATAATAATAATAATAATTAACCGATCTTGTATAGCGCTTATCACATTATAATATAAAATCCCTATGCGTTTCCAAAAGATTTGGATATTATTATTACCCTGGCTTTAGCTCCGGCAGCCGTAATCAGCGAACAGTGCATTTCAAGGAATAAATCATACCAGGTACCAATTTAATATCTGGGTGGAGAGTGCCAAAAGACGCTAGCGCCGGGGTTGAGAGTCAAGTGAATGAACCACTCTGCCACGACACCTCTACTCAATATCTCCGTTTTTTCTGGCCTCAGGTACTCTTTAATATTCCTTTGCATTAGAAATAATTACATAGTAAATGTGAGTATAGAATAACCATAAATAATAAGTAGCATTAAACCACAGTTTTGACAAAGTAGGTACAGTATTTATATAATGATACTACTACTACTACTACTACTAATAATAATAATACATAAGATTTCTATAGCGCCATTCTCCATTTTGATTAAATGTTCAAGGCGCTTTACAACTGAAAGAAAATCATACAAACATAACAAGAGAATGAATAACAGGACAAACATATATAAGTCTTTAAAACGCAAGATTGAACGAAATGGGATTTTAGGTTGCCCTTCATGAAGTTGGCGTTATTCAGCTTCCATCAGTGGCGGATCCAGGGGGGGGGGGGGGGGCACAGCCGGCCCGTGCCATAGACGATCCGCCATTTTCTTGATTGTGCCCCCCCCCCCCCCCGTTTAGACTGAGGCCCTTTTTTTTGGGGGGGGGGGCTGGTCAGGGAATTATGGAGGGAAAGCGGGCACCCATAACCCCTTACTGAGCGATTTTTGAAGGTTTGGCGATCTTTTTTTTTTTGTCCATACACCCCAGTGACGCTGAAAAATATTTCGAAGACCGGTTATAGATCGAAAATAAAGTGGGTCTGCCAACAGAGCCTTGGAGCCCCCGCAGCCTAGCGGCCTAGCTGAGGATGTGAAACCATTCAAAAGGACCGACTGTGAATGGCATGACAGATATGATTTGAAACATTTGAGAGCCTGGTCCAGGATACCCAGACTTGCAAGAGTATTTAAAAGTATTTTGTGGTCTACTGTGTCGAAGGCCGAAGACACATCTTAAAGGACCATGGCCGTGACGGATCCAGAGTCCACTTCTCGTAATATAAAACTGGAAACATTAATGAGCAGGGTCTCGACACTATGATGAGAGCGGTAAGCCGACTGTAATGGGTCAAATAAATTATGTTCCAGCAAATAATCTGACAGTTTAGAGAAGACAACTCTTTCTAGAAACTTCAACAGAAATGGAAGATTGCAAACAGGACGATAATTCTTGAGGGATTCATGATCCAAATAACGTTTCTTCAATAAAGGGTGAACAAGAGCTGTTTTTTTTAAGACTGAGGGCACAGTGGCTTGATCTATACCGAGATTAACGATTTGAAAAATAAGTGGAGCAAATGTGGATGCGCAATCTTTTACAAGAATGGTAGGTACTGGATCCGAGGAAATTTACGAAGAAGGGATAAATTTCATCCGCAGTGGTACATGGAAAGATCTCCAGTGTAAAAGAGGTGACAGGCTCGAGTGGTACAACATTTGGATTGAAACTATTTCGTATTTTTGGAACTTTTAAATGAAAGAACTCAATGACTGTTTTGGCCATTGAACTGCCATCAACATGTGTAGGTAACGGAGTAGACTGTTTGTGGTTCAGAGGTCGATTGGCGAAATTGAAGAGTCTCTTGTGATCACCTCCACAGTCTCCATTGAGTCTGGTGTGATATGAACGTTTAGCCTTGGATACAAGGTTGTTCACCCGCTGTCTCTGAGCACAAAACAACTCCCGGTCTATTCGGAGCTTCTCGTTGTTGCACCATTTCCTCTCAAGTCTCGGTCGCTCCTTCTTTGCATTAGAGATGTTAGAGTTATACCAAGGACTGTCCTGGTGAGATCTCATTTTATTCCTATTCATCACTAGGAATCCGACAATAAGATGATAAATTACGTGTCATTATACATCCACCCGCTTACTAAGATTATACCCATAATGTCATATCCAAGAGCTTCTGTTTTTATCAATTGCGAATGTGACCCTTTACGGCTTTAACAATAACCGCCTACGCTGTTTGTATTTTAAAGGCCCACCAGATGATGTTACAATCATTACCACAGAAGATCTACACGACGGTATACAAACAACTGTAGGTTGCAGAGCTATCAATGGATACCCTGCACCGAACATCCATTGGTACGTTGGACCAAGAAATTTGACAGATGATTCGACTCTTCAAGCTTCAGTAAATGTAAATGGTCGATATGATGCTGAAAGCACCCTCATCATCATACCGAAGATATTTGAGCATGAAAAACGTCTAATCTGTCTGGCAGTTCAACCTATGACACCTTCATTGTGGTCAGTCAATACTAGCATTGTTCTGAACATTTCATGTAAGTATCCAGTTAACTGTAAATATTTTTTGGAAGGGACAGTATGATGACCTATTGAAATTTATTATCATTATTATTTCGTTAGGGATTTGAACTTGAGAAAAGTTAAAATGTTATCTTATTTTTAATTGAACATGTTATACATGTATGTACCATTTTGTAACTGTTACACCCCTTCCCTCTATGTTTCTTCATCTGTCATTCTCCATCTACGATACAAGCACAATTTCGAATAACAAGCAATCGTTGGATGGGTATATTTAACATTTTTCTTTCTCCTAATTTTCTTATAGCCCATTTTTTCAATACTTAACTCACCCGTCCCAATCCGATACTTCTCCATATTTTTTTTTTAAATTCCCTCTTTTCTCTCAAACATGCATTTCAACGTTTCTCTTAATCACAGACGAACCCGTTGTCTTCATCTCCTCTCGACGTCTTACATCAAACAAACTACTCATTGGGTTTGTACTGACATGTACATCAGATGCCAACCCTCAATCGTTTATGTTCCAGTGGTTTTGCAACGAAACAAAATTGGATAAAGAAGTTAATTTTGTGACCCAGCATGAGACTGTTCAAGAAGGTGAAACCCTGACTTCCAGTGAGATGATTATAGGGAATCTTCAGCTCAAAGATCCCTGTGAGTACAAATGCGAAGCTCTTTCGAGATATGGTTCTGGTAGTGCGGTCTTCAACTCCACATTTTCTGGTAAGTATAATTTTTTTTCTTGAATCTTTAGGCTCATATGAGTCTTGCCAAGCGGACTCTCTATCTGCATATCTTATTGACATTGTGAGGTGAAAAGATATGCCTTATCTGGAATGAAAGGTTTATTAAAGATAATTGTTTCAACAAAATTATTGTTTCAAAAAATTGCCATTTCAGTTTCGAAGCTTTTGCAAACTACATCGAAAGTAAACTGTTTTACCAAGAAGATAATACAGACGGGGTTCCTGCTGACGGAAATGAATGCAAACACCTGGCAACATTTAAAGGATTACAATTGAATCACCGAATTCCCTTGATTTTTTTATGTCGGATGTTTCAAGCCGCGAAGGTAGACACTGAATTAAAAGTTTTTTTTTTCTATTATTACAATAGGCAGTCCCTGCGGGCATGCTTTCTTAAGGGGAACAATATTTCACTTATTTCTACCTAATCTTTACCTCATTAGCAAAATGAGAAAACGTTTAAGCGAGACATATTACCCTACCATAATTTTCTAAACTTCTCTTCCCATCGATTAACCTTGAAATGCAGTAATCCCGGATAAACCATCTGATTTTCTCATCTACCGAAACGAAACACCTTCAACTCTCTTCTTTGCTTGGCAGCCTGGATGCCACGAAGCATAACCACAAAAGTTCAATGTGTTTTAAGCCACTGTGTACCTTTCCTATCATAACAACAAAATATTGATTTTGCGAATATTATTTTCAAATAAAATAGTTCATTTATGAACTCCCCCCCCCCCCCCAAACAATGTATATAAATTATATCAACGACACCATATCTATGAGGCAGACAATGACGGTGTGCCTTCGTCTGCAAAGTAGCAGGCGCGCTATCTTATGTGATCGAGCAGTAAAGACTTCCATCTTCCGGATATAAGTATTACCATTTTCCTTGTGCAAATAGGCTCTCTTAGGACTTTTTGTTCTCTCTTTAAATTTTCGATTAATAACAAATGTTTCTTGAATTACTATCAAACTAATTGACACTTTTATCTAGTTTATGGCTTGATTTATATAATCAAGCAATCTTATACTGCCGATTTAGGTAAGTTTCCGAAACCCCTTGAATTGACAGCCCACTTTTGTTCTCTGGAGTCTGGAAAGACAAATTGCTTTCATTTTCGCAGCACAAGAGAGAATTGAATTATAGTTGACACATAGGCCTTTCATTTTCACTTAGTTTGCTATCAGAAACACTGCTTGTTGCTTTCATCCGTTTCTTCTCCAGATATTCTGGAAGTAGTTAAATTGTTCATGCAACAAACCTTCTATAGGCTGAAGTAAACAGAGAAAGAAGAGACCATTCTTTGATGGCGATATGGATATTCGTCTTCGAATATTACTCTTTTTCGCTTTCGTTGTTTCTCCAACGTACGGGATCAGCGTGTCTACTAGTATTCAGAACCCTGAAGTCTTCCCTGTCGTTGGCGAAGACATCACACTTGCCTGTAAATACACGCCATCGTATGAGTTTCGAATACTGACTTGGAAGTACGGGAATAGCAATATTGTAGCTACTGATAAATGCAACGGGTTGGGATGTGAACAAAATGTCCCCAACAAGGCTAAATTTAGTTTGGTAGCAGACACTTCCAGTGGAAATCTGACAATTAAGGAACTTATAAAGGATGATAACGGCACTTATCGTTGTCAGGTTGGCACATCTTCTGTAAATGTACGCTCAAGTGAAGTGGCACTAACGGTGATGGCGTCAGGTGAGAGCGTCCGACGTTTTCCATTTTGCGTAGTCTGTCTATAACTCTATAAATAAATGCCCTGCTTATTCGCAGATTGGCGGATAATGCTCTTGTGATATAGACGATAATGACTTGCATATTTTAATTCATGTTCAGAACAATGCTAATAATCTCGTTCTTAAAGGGTACCAATCACCAACAAATATTTTGCTCTGTTTGTCACAGTTTCCATGTCGTCATACTACATGTATATTGAAAATAAGGGCTTGAAATATTGCTTGTATTAAAAGATATTAAGTTTAATTACATTCTCTATAAGTGTAAAAGCGACTCGTGAGTAAACTACTTGACACACCCGTACGTGCTCACCAAGATAATTGCTCGCCTGAACCCAACTAGGAGTTCGGTATCGCGCACACACCTTCATGTTATCTTCTATTTCCTTCATAATCCTAAGCTTTTGACCTATAAAGTTCTTTGAGGTTGATTTATACTTTATTTGCGGTATATAAGTTAATTTTTTCAGTTGATTGGTACATTTTTAATCATATATTTTTTTAGTCAGTCCGCACTTCCTTTAATGAATTCATTTTTATCGCAATGCAAAACATAAAATGCAGGTGATTTTCTTCTTCTTCAATGTTTCAGCCTTGCCAAGAATGATATCAATCACTGACAAGGATGGATACAAGGATGCATACAAGGATACAGATTCAGTGAGCATGACACAAGGGCAAACCCACAACCTTACATGTTCAGTAGAAGGCGCCAGACCACCTGCATTACTGGACTGGCATATTCCCCTGAACGTATATGCTGCACTGGCTAATCAGTATAACGTTGTTCTAGGTAACTCCTACGTCTCTCGAAGAGTTGTCTCTGTAACTCCGTCGAGAGACGATGATGAAAAGACTCTCGAATGTGTAGTGTCGCATCGGGAGCTGACAAATGAGCTTCAATCATCGATCCGTCTAGATATTCAAGGTATTTTTTTTTTGCAATAATATCCTCACATAGCTATGTGTTTCTGGTTTGGTGAATAACTATCTTTATTCGAGGGTGAGGTAGACTTAATATTTGGAAATGGATGGAACATCTGCAAATCATTTCCCACAATTTTGTATTCCTTATATTCTGGTAGAGAATATTAAAGACCTTGGATTTTCGCAATCTATGGGCGCTTTTACAGTTGGCTGCTCCTTTCTCTGGATCAAAGTTCAAAGCGACTTCAATTTATTGTGCGCAGCTAATAAAAGTTCGCACATTGACCCAAATTTGAGTAAACAAGATCGCGCGTTCTTTATTCCAGTATTTGAATCTCATTGGTCGGTTGCGTATGGAGGGATTCGAGTTAACGATCGCGCGAGGAATCCGGCAATAACATTCCTTCGGTAGCGCACGATTGGACCTGATTGTATCCGAATTTCCCCGAGTCAGGCCAACTAGTCAGGCCCATGGATTGCGACGATCCAAGGTCTTTAACTCTACAAAATGTCACCACCTCATTGTGCTTGCACCCATCATCTACTTTTATTATTATGCTTAACGATTTGTTTATCTCTCTTCCTCCATTAGAATGAGATTTGTTCATTTAGTACTGGATTTAGAAGGTGTTTTTTCTCGCTCTTTTCACTTAGTCTCACCAAGTGACCTCAGGCTCACTACGTCTGGATTCACATCTACCAATGCAGCAGGGACAAGACGTGCTATTGTGTTTGAAGATTCAACTGCATCATTCACCTGCAGGAGTGTTGGGTCACGCCCTAAAGCTCAAATTTCTTGGTTTATTGGTTCAGAAGAGGGCTTTGGAACCATTATATTCTACAAACAGCGCAAACGAAGCTGATGAAAGGTTACGAGATACAGAGTCGACCCTGCAATTGATCCCAATGAAGAGGCATCACAACAAAACACTTCAATGTATCGCAGATGCCGGTATAAACCAACGTCAAAAGGAAATTAATATTATCGTTTGGGGTGGGTATACATGTATTGTTTTTGTAGTATTTCAACTTGATAAATCCAAACGAAAGAATTCCAAATGTATCAATTATAACCAAGGGCAGAATTAATTGAAGTTTTAAATTGTGATTGCATTGGTTTATTCATTAACAATTTCTGCCATCATGACGAAATATTCTTGTGAACAGGTTAAAGAAGCTATATATTCATTACGTGTCATATCTATTGATTTTTTTTTTTCAAGAATACCGGAAGTACCCACAAAACAAATGCTGATTTATTTCGTTGTAGCTCTTTATGATCTAAAAGGTTCTTTTATTTTCAAGGACCCCCGGATCCACCACAAATGAATGGCACAAGTGGATTGCAAAATGGTGTACCCGCAACTATAACCTGCACATCGAACAACGGCTACCCAGCACCGACCTTCCAATGGTACCTTGGATCTAAGAACGTCACCGAAAATTCTTATACAAGGTGTTCAACAAATGAACACCATCGAGTGAACGCCACGAGTGTTTTCACCCTGTCCCCGACAATAAATGATGATGGGAAACGCCTTGCCTGTCAAGTATTTCTACCAACTATCCCGGCCACGATGTCTGGGGATGTCAGCGAGATTCTTAATGTTTATTGTAAGTTTGCTTTACTTAAGCAACTGATAATTCATCATTCTCATGTGATCATGAGGTGGTTGTTTCTCTTCATTTGGTAACAAGTAACAAAAAAATATTTTCCGATTTATGACACTCGCCATACACAATTAATGAAAGAGGAATATGTTTATCATTATAGTACTGACAGCGTAACCTCACACTGTAGTGGTAACGGCCCTAAAAATTATGTAGCTCTATATCCCTTTTTAAAGGTTCTCTTCTTGTTCTTTCTTCTCTCTCTTCTCTTATTCCAACCAATTGATTTGTTGTACGATGTTGTATTTTCTTTAAGGCAGTTCTTTCTCTTTAAATATATGCAGATTCTCCTGTCATTGCCAAGTACTCAGTTCGCCGGATTCCGAATGGCCCGCGAGGCTTCGATGCCATCTTTACATGTATATCCGATGGTAGACCTCCCGCTTCTATAGCCTGGTTCTATAACGACACCAAACTGATCAACGGTACCCGGCGTCAGATTCACCACAACATTTTAGTGGAAGAAGATACTTTAATATCGAGTAGATTAATTATCAGTAATATTCGAAGGGATGAGAACGGCATCTACACATGTTTGGCTATCTCAAGGTTTGGTAGCGACAACGCAACTATTACATTCACGTTTTCTGGTGAGTCATTCACAATGCAACCTTGGCGAACATAATTGTATATAATTATCATTTTTGGAAGGTTATGAATAGTATTATGCCAAATTTAACTTGATAGACTTGGTATATGTTGATTTTGGTCACGGAAAAGCCAAAGTATACCTTATCACTTGGATTATCACCATCTTCTTTATATTTCTTTCAGGAAGTCCAGATGCACCTTTTTTGTCCATTGTCGATAAAAACCGAACGACATCATCTACCCTCTATGTTGCTTGGCAAGCTGAAGCTGCTGGCGGATTTCCACAAAGTTTCACTCTGCAATACATTATTAATGGCACACAAGTACAAAACGAGGATAAGGAATCGAGTTTCAAGTTAATTTCCATTCATAAGAAAGAAGTAACTAAAAAAGTACAAAAACATACAAACAAATTAATACAACTACAAAATATGAATAAAATATGAACAAATACACTCGCACGTAATGAAAGATGACATTGATTTCAGAGAGGAGGATCCAGTAGAAGCCGATGGCCTGTCAAATCCTGTCTCCTACATTCAGTTAAAATGATAATTTAAACTGAATGAAAAGTAATAAAATGGGGAAAATGAGTGATGGTAAATGAGATTTACAAATGTGTTAAGCGGTTGCAATTTTATAGTCATTTCAGGATTTAGTCAAACTTAGGGTATTTTATTCCCTTAATAAAGCAAGCGTTCGAGAATACTGAATATTTGAAGGTATAGTGTGCAAAAGTTTAGGGCCATATGAATTAACACAGAGTTTCCAGGTATTTCATAATATAAAAAGGGTATATGAATAGACCTTTGGTATCTTGTGTTATATATATGATAGCTTGAAGTATATCACGAATGGCTGATATTGCTTTCAATAAAAAAAGTGCCGCACTGGGACGTGTGGGATAAGAACTTGTAGAAACGTTCTTCCAAGTGTTACCAGATTTATATATTGGGAATACTTTGTCTTATTTCAGGTTATCAGTAAAACAAACACCTTGTTTTGGAGAGGCAAATGAAATGAGTGTGGGGTTTTTTTTCCCCCTTTCTTTTTCTTTGTTTGAACAATGATCAAATGGAGTATACGTTCTAATACCCAGTTAGAATTCATCACATTCAGGACACTCTCTTTGAAGTTGAAGAACAAAGTTCAAAACTTCAGTTTGGTTACATGGATTATAAAAGAAGTGTTTAATAGGATAGTGACCTAAGAGACAAGTACATTGAGTTTAATCCTTGGATGGAATCGATTATTATTCTTTTCAATATTGACAAAGTATTTTTAATGCATCTGTAATCTGGGCAGTATCTTCAATCAATTTTCCGCCATTAAGTTTCAAGAGATATTGGTTTCATTATGTTTGAATTGTTTTGTATTCCATCAGTGAAAGCCTTCCAATTGGCTCTATATATCGGGGTGTACAAAAGTAAACCTATACTCATGATAAACATCCTGGACGCCCATTTCTCCCATTTCCAATATAAATATAGCCAAAGATATTGCGTGTACATAACAGTGAATCACTGTCAGACACCTAAGTAAACTCAAGAGGACATTAACTTGTGTCTAGTAAAGATTCTCTTATTTACTAGAAAACTAGACAAATGACAATGAATTGCAATTCTAATTTCATCAATGAAATAAATGTGTTTTTCTTTATTCCTGGTTTCATTTGTCCAATCGAAATACAATCGTGTTTCACAATCAGAACTTATTACCCACGCCGATGAAATCGGCAGGGTTATGTAAAGGGCTCCGTATGTTTGTTTGTTACCCACGCCGATGAAATCGGCAGGGTTATGTAAAGGGCTCCGTATGTTTGTTTGTTTGTTTGTTTGTTTGTTTGTTTGTTTGTTTGTTTGTTTGTGTACAAGATAACAAGAGAACGGGTGAACGGATTTGCACCAAATTTTCAGGGAATGTTCAGAAAGTGACAGGAAAGAATCGATTAGATTTTGGTGATGATTGGTTGACCCCTGCACATTCTGTGTGACCTTGAAGTTTTGACCATGTAGTAAAGTATAGGAACGTCAGTTCAGATAGTGACAGGAAAGAAACTAGAAAGATTGATGACCCCAAACTTCGTCTGCAGATGCAGAAATATTTTGGCCAATCAAAACACTCATTACTTCGTCTCACCAAAAGTCTATTTCAGGTTTATGAATTTTAGAAGACTTTTAGAACCATTATTTGCCATTTCACTTCAAATCCGTACGAGCCTGCAATGAATATTCAAAGCCAACGTATCCCAGCAACAAGGGATTTTTCGCGCGCTTGAACTACTACTGCGAAAGCGGCTAGGCTATGTACGGTATACTAGTATAGGCGGCTCTATAGCTTATAGCTAGCTAGCTATCGCGCGCGATACCTTTTTTTATCTACAAATTCATTTAGATTCAGGCTACCCTAGCCCTACGGCTTCTCCTCTATTTCTTATCTTCTGTGCATTTCTGTTTATTTTCCCCGGTTCTTTCCACTTTGTTGTGGAAGTTTTTGTGATTTATTTTATCCTGGTGGACGTGTAGTACGTGATTTTAATTGTTTTCGGTGAAAATCTGGTGAGTTTGTTCGACGTGAGTGAGTCTATCGCACTCGCGAGCGTTCGCGTGTGTTGATCTGAGTGAGTGGGCTGTGTAGCTAGCTGTACGTACATAACTATACACAGCGCTGTCGCGATCGCGAAGTGACGGCGATCTGGTCGGGCTAGGGAGTACATAACCCCAGGGAGTACAGTGCCTGTGCCTGGCTGACTGTAGTAGCATTGAACTTTTTTCTTTGGGTTATAACGGTCCTGTCATTTGAGATTTGAGTTAGTTTATAACTCATTTATGTCTGTTTGAGTGGATTTCGTAGTTGTAAAATATATACAAAAACTGTATTTTTTTTTAATTTGTGTGGATTTGCAAAATTTGGTGGCTGATCGAGGTTCGCCGAATACATGCACGCCAGAATCCACTTTGACTTTGTTGATGGGTGGTGACTGAGCTGAGTGAGTAAGCTCTGTGCCTCGCATGCATGTCATTTTGAAGTCGAGATCCAACTTATTTTGTCGTCATATTTATTTTATCCAAGCCCGATGAAAAAAAACAACAACCCCAATTGCAATGTAATTTAAAGATAGAACATGAATACATTTACTAACACTTACATGACTGAACACTGAATACAAATTGCTAACATTTTTTTCCTCACCACGCCACGCTTTCTGACATGTCTAATCAATTACTTTTAGGGGAGAGATGTTTCAATAATAAAATATCTTTTTCAGAAGAATTTTTTCAAGGGCGGGGACACACAAAGCTATGACCTGGATATGGCAAAATTTATTGGGGGGGGGGGGTAGATGTGCCTCTTGTTATCCCCTTTGAATGGCTACTGCTTACAAAAATAATCGCAACAAAACAAAACCTATATTGGGTTTACTTTTTTTATACACGACAGGGGAACCAACCAGTAAAAATATATCTGTAGTTTCAAGAATAATAGCTCCGCTAAGGCGTGGGTCTGCCGCCTTTGACGGCCTTTCTAGTTGAATATCATAACGAAGAAATAATTACAGGAAATATATAATACAATTAAATTCCAAAAAGGGGTTCTTTAACACCCTTTCCTGAACAGTAAACCTATCATGTGGTTAATTGTTCAACTTAGTCTTTGAAAATATAAAGGAAACAACCCACTTAAATCGTTGATGCAATCACTCCCAAGCTAAAATGATCTTTTAGAGTGATGTAACTGTAGTGCACTGGTACCATTCTTGTAAAAGACGATATCCACGATGACCGGAGTTAACGGAGTTTGGTCTCTCCTGATAAACAGTATAACTCTCTTAAGTCTCTTCTCTTGGAAGTCCTATCCGGATGGGACAGGAACACTGCTAACAAAAACCAGTACGGGCTTGGAACATGGAAGCCGCATGGAAACTGGAACCCATCTAAAAAAAATTACCCACATTAATTAGTCTAAAGAATAATACAAAATACACATATCGCATAGCTTTTGGTACATTTGCACTATATCCACATATTAATTCCCCAGATTAATTCAGGTAAACTTTGCTTTCCATGACTGAATAATAGACATGATCAGTCGTCATAATAATCAAAATAAACTTTTCAATGTTTAGAAAATAGAAATGGTTAAAGATTCTAAATTCGTATTCTGAAACATTTCAACTTCTTTATATTTTCAAGAAATAAAATAATCTTGAATACACAACCTTTCAATACACAACATTTCAATACACAACACTGCTTAACTTGGATAGAAAATAAATGTCATTTCAACTTACAGTTTGACTTGAATATGAATGCCTAAATGCAAGGACTCGTCAGGAAGGCCTCGTTTCGGTTCTGGTGATCTTGATGCTCTGGCATTGGGCTAACTGCAACCTAAACTGCAATAAATTTGAGCTAGAACTTCAAATTTCTAACATCACCCTAAACCCATGGACCCATAGGTCCTGCCTATATGACTTCCGTGCAGATAGTGAAGCTGAACTGCTAGATAAGGTAACCCACCCAATACAAAAATGCTTCACCAGTAGAGTGCGGTCAAGCCTAACTACAATGCATTCAATCCCACATTCTAATGTACATAACAATAGTATTGAAGGGGAAGGTTGAATCCCTAACATCTCTGTTAGGTCGATAATTGAGTATTCAGTATCATTTGACTGTAAACATCAACATTTGTTTTAATACTTCTGATGTTGACACGAATAAAGAAAGGACAAGACTTTGCGGTACTGTTATATGAATTGAATATATTTGGCTTCATATTACAAATAATCAGTATCCGAGGCGGTTTGGAATCACATGAAAATTATTTTCCGGAAAAACAATCATATTCACCACCACCCCCTCCCCCAAACACATAGACATAATATTTTTAATGGCTGAGATGATGACAAAGCGATAGGGAATAAAGCGCCAGATTTCCCGTCACATACATTAGAGCAAATTAGCATACTCTAATCTCACTCTAATCTCCTTCTAATATGATCATCATACCCTTACAATGACGATGGGTACTTTTTATTAAGACAATGATAAAGGGGGAGGGGAGGAAAGCCTAGCCCTATGAAAATTGCTTGCTCGCTCTTGTTGCCCGCGCTTTGTATACAAAATCAACAATGAATATTGTTCCCTCACTTCATTCGCTTACATTTAATATGTTAGGATGCGAGGCCTGTATTTAGGTCATAGGCATACGACTCGTACAGATGCAAGGGGGCTATTACAGATCTACAGTCCCTCTAGATTTGTGTACATTAACAATGTTCGGGCGACCGTTACTATATATCCGGTCAGCCAGTTTTTAATTTTATCTAGTACATTTTCATAAATAAATCACGTTCTTACTACAAGTTGATATTTAGTCAATTGACGTCAGGCATTAGGGCTAAGATGGAGGGGGGGGGGGGGGGGGTAAAGCGGATAACCGAAGTTTGTTATTATCATCACTACCAACATCATCTCGCATTTGTGGATGTGTGTGTGTGTGTGTGTTAACTTATGCGTTACGTGCATCTCATGAATTCATGTCCGTAAAATGGGATCGGCTGCCCCCCCCCCCCCAAAAAAAAAGAAGAGAGAGAAATATACTGAAAAGATGAATACGCTGCTGTGATAGCATAGTTTAATCATTTCCAAAGTGGCCGAAATAAACACAGTGGTATGTACATATTTACCATATTGCAGCCACCTGCCACTGGCATATAATGCAGATAAAAGCTTTGTTTTGTTGCGTGCATGTATATTGGGAACAAGCCTGAGGAGAATTATCAAATAGCGCCTCTGACGTTTAATAATTACACTCGCAAATCGATGGGTTGTGAGGTTTATGAAACTGTCAGAATGACTTGTCATAAATATTAAATCCATCAAGATAATGCTTTCACTTCTTATCCCAAAGCAATATATTAGCCCAGGAATCCTCAAAGCGTGTTCAGTTAAAAGCACCGTGTTTCATCTTCCGCTTTGACTGCATGCCTTCATGGTCACTATGCACGCAAAGGAATACATTCTTAAGACATCACTTCTTCGAATTGAATTATCAACATTCGATTACTAAAATATGAAAGTGATCTTTGTCGAAGTACTTCTTTTCGTTGATTTTATCATTTCCAGATCTGGTAAGATTTATTATGTTATGTTTAGCTTGTAAATACAGTCAATACTTAGATTTCATTCTACTAGGTTTGTCAGGTTAGATTGTGCATTGATAGAACACTAATGTAATGAATTATAACCACTCCGTTCCTTGGACTGTCCTTTATCATTTACTTCTTCGCTTTCTTCTTCTTCGTCAATTAATTGACAGAACTAGGTAACAAAATTATCAAGTCAATATACAATTTAAAAAATATATATAGTAAGCATGTATATAACTGAATTAGAAATAACTCGATCAATTTCATGTTAGACTAAAAGTCCATGCATTATCAGTGCTTGTTTGCAAATGTTGTCAAACACTGTATTGAGAACTAGTCAGGCTAGATAAGTTAGCACTATGAATATTGTACTGCTGGCATGATCAGACGCGTATTAGATGAATTCTATCGCAATGTGCTTGGTGGCTCCTCCAAGACTCCAGTGGAAAATTGTTCTCGTTTACCCCCATACAGGATACCACGCATTTGAAGTGTCTATTCAGACATACAACTCTCTACCGGTTATCGGGGAAGACTTTACACTGGTTTGCAACTTCTCGCCGATAACCCGATATCGTCGGGTAATTTGGGAAAAGGGTAACAGCGTTAACTTGGCCAGTCACTCTTGCTTGCCACATTATGCTCGTGAATGGTCTAGTGTTCCTAGCCCATGGAAGTTCAGTTTGTTGGCCGACTCTTCCAGTGGAAATCTTACAATCAAAGATCTTGCAATGGATGATGGGGACAATTACCAATGCAGAGTAATCAGTACATATGGGGGAGAGAATCCAGGGTCAGATAGCATGGAAGTGGCACCATTGTTGCCAGGTATACTGTTTTCAGAGTATTTGCATTTTACATTTTACATTTATACATTATAAGACAACTCTAAAACGCATACCTTAACGCCAGTTCTTCATAAAAGATTAACTTTACTGATCAGGTGAATAAAGCTCATTTTCCGTATTGTCTTTATATGATATCGCTGTGAAAATTTTAATCACAAAAGAAAGACTTGTACATTGCTAAGAGACAATCATTTTCATTCTTAATCAATTAAGAGTAATAATTTGAATTGAAAATAAACTAAAGTAAGGGAGCTGAGTTTAAAACACTGAATATTTACTTCTTTTCTATTTATATAAGGCCAAGGTCAATGTTTAGAATTATTCTTTTCAAGAAGCAATTAATTTAAAGATCTCGTTCGTTGCTATATTAATCACTGGTTCTGAACAAAACTTATAGGTTATCAAAGTGGGCAAGTACTATTTAAATATTGGTTTATCTATCATGAATATTCCATTACTCCAGCTCGTCCCCGTTTGCTCTATTTTCATGATGAGAGATCGAGGTATTACTCCAACGAGGAAAATATAACGGTATCAACTGGTGACCCGTATGGCATCGCATCTGTGACAAATGGTGCAAGGCCCCCTCCACGACTGGAGTGGGTTATATCAGATGATTTAACGGTTCTTTTTAGAAATCAGACTGATGCCGTACAAGGATACTCATATTTTTCTCGAAAGGATGCTGCAATAATACCGTCATGGAATTATATACATATATGGCTGAAAACCAACAGAGACTATGTGAACAAATCTGCTGACAAAGGGGGTGCCATCGTGGTGCGGAGACGTGATTTGTATGTGCAAGAAGCTATGCGCCAGTTGTCTAATGATGAGTTCTACACCAGACAAGAAGCCGACCCTACTCCTGATCAGTGCGACATCATCTGTAGAACCGCGAAAGAACTCATAAAGGAAGGGCAATTACCCGCTAATGCTGTCAACCTAATCCAAGATAGCCCTCAATGTGCTACTTTCTATCTCCTGCCCAAAATCCACAAGGTAGATAACCCTAGACGTCATATTGTCTCCACTATTAACTGTCCGACGGAGCATATCAGTCAGTACTTAGACAGCATCATTTCCCCTCTAGTCACCAGGCTGCCTACCTGTATCAAGGACACCTCAGACGCCAGCCGGCTCTTCAAAGATTTTCAGTTTCAGGGAAATGAGCATCAGCGTCTACTCTTCACCATGGACATTGGATCATTATATACCAACATTCCCACGGCGGATGGTCTACGAGCTTTGAAACATTATCTTGAGCGTTATCCGTGTCAAGGAAGACCGAGCGATGTAACCCTCCTGAGACTAGCGGAGTTGATGCTCACCTTGTCATCTTTCAGTTTTGCCAACCAGTACTATGCTCAGAAGAAGGGAGTCTCCATGGGCACCAAGATAGGGCCTGCTTACGCATGCATTTTTGTTGGTCACGTCGAGGAGGATATGCTTCAGAATTCTGAACATTCGAAACCAGTTGTTCTCAAGCGGTACATTGATGACTATGTTGGTGTCTTCACCTCTTCACGGGATGATTGAGATCGTTTCATAGGGCACTGCAATGATTACCATCCATCACTTCGCTTCACCCATGAGATTTCTGATGAATGTGTTACGTTTCTGGATGTCTCGGTCAGTATTCACAAGGGTGGTCTAGCTACAGATATACAAGCCGACTGACTCACACTCTTATCTAAGCTATGACTCCTGTCATCCCCCATCCTGCAAGAAGGCGATCCCCTTTTCCAAGTTCATGATGCTTCGACGGATCTGCAGCACTGACACTCTATTCGAAAGAAGGGTTGATGAGATGGCAGCCTTCTTCACCCACCGAGGTTATCCCGCTAAGATTGCTGAAGAGGCAAAGGTTAAGTCCAACACGATTACCCGGCAATAAGCACTCACCAAGAGGCCCAAAACTTCCAACTCTCGTACCCCTATGGTTATGACGTACAACAAGACGACGGAGCTCGTGCCAACCTGAGCAATCCTAGGTTCCGACCAATCTACAGAGAAGATCTTTGGTGTGAATCCTATTATGACTGCATGCAGGAGAGATCGCAATCTGAAAAACCATCTGGTCCGCTCCACACTTCCAGCCAATCGAGATGTCGCTTCTCCCGGCACCACTAGATGCATGCGCCCTTTTCTCTTCGGATGATGTCGTGGGTCCCAAAGGTACATGGCATATTCGAGGGCAGTACACCTGTACTACAAGCAACGTCATATACGGATTGACGTGCACTCTATTGGGGTGTTGCAAGAAAGTTGCGATTGAAAAAATACAACGAAGAGTATGTAAGATCATTTTAGGGCATAATTACATCTCATATACAAATTCATGTCAAGTATGTAACTTACCAACTCTTGAGGAGAGGAGACTAGCACTGTGTATAAAATTTGCCAAATCATTTTCAAATCACCCTTTTTGTCAGACATGGTTACCTCAGAAAAAACACACTAACATATCCCTGCGCCGTATGCACACTTATCAGCAATTTCAAGCTAGAACAAAACGGTTTAAAAACAGTCCATTGCCCTTTTTAGTTGATTTACTCAACAAATGTTGAAAATTCTTCTTTTTTTTTCTCTCTCTCTCTTTATCACTTTTATCACAGGTATATGCACTAAGTGCTAGTCTCCTCCCCCAAGTCGACTGTTATGAATGCATATATTTCAATCTTTTTACATGCAATTAATAATGATTTTACATTTCACCATATTTTATGAAAACCTGTGCAATGTATAGTACCCTTTTTACATGTTTAGTCTTTTTAAAATGTTGTGCCTATGAACATGTAAACATGAATATTCCAGCTGAGGCTGCTTTTCATGTACGATTAATATATTTGCTTCATGTTTGTATGTTAATAAAGACCATTTTCTAATTGAATTTAATTGAATTGATTGGTCAGTACCGATCAGTTGCAACTTGCAATCAGAATCATTGTTGCAAGCGCATCTTCTTGAATGGGCAGACCCTGAACCATTCAGAATGGTTGTTCTAATTTGCTTTACAATTTGCAATTGATTGCAACTTTCTTGCAACACCCCATATGTGGCATGGTGTATATCGGCGAGACCAAAAGACGACTGACAGACAGAGTCACCGAGCACCTGAGGTCTATTCGGTTGAACACCCCTGGGCTCCCGGTTGCTCGTCATTTTAACCTCGCCAGCCACACTTGTGAAGGTATGTGTACTACGAACTTGCCTTGATGGGAGAGAAAGACAATGGAGGAGAAAGTCATCTCCATGCTCGGGACTTTCCAGCCTCATGGGATCAATGCTACATTTCGATCGTTCAACATTAATCACTGAACTTTAATTCCCTGAACTTTACTTGCTCAGTAATTATCCCACTTTGCGCAATTTTCCTTTTATGACGTCTCCTTCTAGATGCACTTTTTGCTTATACGCTTCTCATCATGGACCTAAATTTATTTTATTGCGCAGTATCTTCTTTTGTGACGCCATGTATTTTTTGAATTGCGCTTTTCATTTTTTTTTTATAAATTTAAATAGCACAAAACAATCCATACTTTCCTTTGTTGCGTCATTTATTAGCGGTCACTTTACACGTCCAGCTTCTCTTCTCTTTTTTACTTGTATCATGGCTACTCATGCGTCTTTTTAGATTTTTGCATCTTATTGTTTGAAATTACGCACCAACTTTTCATTCCTTTGTGGCGTCACTACCTAGCGCTTACATCATGCGTCGAGCTTACTTTTATTATTTTTATTATTTGTATCTTGGCAACTTATGCGTCTTCTTAATTTTTTGCATCAGATTGTTTATTTTCAGTCTAACTTTGATAAAGGACTTTGACCGAAACGTCAGTCCAAATTTCTGGCTCCTGCGGCGTTTTTATTTGACTCCTGAGTATTTACTCTTTCTTCGATATCTATTGTTTACACACCGAAGCAGAACTTTCATATTTTGGAAAGAAAGCACTGTGGACTCATAATTGCCATTGCTTGCTGTTTAATTCTGCTCGAAGGCAGCTATAAAAGCTTAAAGTCATTTGAATACAAGCCATAGTATAACAAACAATATGTTTGGCACTGAACAATCTGCTTTCAACACAATTTTGCAGCGATAGAAACTTAGTGCCATTTGAATACAAGCAATAGCAAAGCACACTGAATGTTATGTTTAACACTGATCAATCTGCTTTTAACACAAGGCAGTATTCAACCCAGAACAATATGCTTAAAGGCCAAGTCCACCTCAATATCAAGTTGATTTGAATAAACAGAGTAAAATTAAACAAGCATAACAGTAAAAATTTCACTGAAATCGGATGTAAAATAAGAAGGTTATGGCATTTTGAAGTTTTGCATTATTTCATGAAACAGTGATATGCATAACATGGGCGGTATGCAAATGAGTGAACCGATGATGTCATGCACTTACTTTTCCTTATGTATTTTATTATATGAAATATCATATATTTCATTTTTTTGCTTCAATAATGTAAAACATGGTTTGACTCCATATGGAACATGTAAAATCATCATTATTGTAACTTATTTTCATACAAGGAAGGGATTCTTTATTATCACATCTATAAAAATTGAAATATTTGAAATTTTATATAATAAAATACAAAAGGAAAAGTGACACTGTGTGTCTCCCTAATGCGGTGGTCTGTATTGTGACGGAATAAACTGCATTGTTACGTGTCTCCCAAACTTTGGGATCCAGTAAAATATACATACATATATTGCAAAATTGCAAAATCATGGAAACGATACATATACGACATCTTCTTTCTCTGGACGGGTTCACCCAGAACACTGTCTAAACTGCAAGAAAAAATGAACAACATACACCCAACCATCAATGACAGGACTCACTTCCTTGACGTTTCACTCCAACTGTCTCTGTCTGACAAGTATTTTGTTGCTCTGATAATAAACCTCACATTAGCATCAACCTGTATACATAAAATGTTAAAAGAGAGGGGTTTTAATCATCCATAAGTTCTGTGTCTCTGATAGTAAAGGCCCGATCAGACTTCACCGATTTTCACTACAATAAAATAGTTGGACACTGCCAGGGGCAGATTTGGGACTGCAATTCGGTTATAGGGAACTGCTATGTGACCGGCCCATCCATCCTACAACGTATATGTAGGCAAGTTTTCTTACATATTCAATATGATTTTGATACATTATCAATATACCTTGGCGAGACCGACTTCCGAGTGGTCGACCAAATGATGAAAGCCATGCAGACGTAATTTTGATGGAGTGGGTGCTAATATTCTGTATAGCTCAAAATCAGCTTTACAGCTTTTAAAGTTTGTGAGCGAGCAACAATTTTGACACTGTTTAGTCAAAACACTTCTTTCTAATATCTAGAAAGATATGAATTGAAAGAATATATATATTAAGAATGGACATTTGCTTGCATGTTGTTCAATTAGGAATGTGTGGTAATTTTCCAATTCCAATAGTTCCGTGATGTGCAACTCATTATTAACCATGACAACGTCCATAAGGAACACATCCGTAACCAACTTTAAAGGCCAAGTTCTCCCCCCCCCCCCCAAAAAAAAAAATGAGTTAAATCAATAAAATTAAATTATAATAATAATACCACTGTTCTTGTATAGCGCATATCACATTATAATATACAAAAAAAAGAGGTTAAAATTCATCAAAATCGGATAAAAAACGAGACATTTATGGCATTTTAATGTTTTGCATTGTTTCATGAAACAATGATATGAATAACATGGGCTGTATGCAAATTATTGAGCCGATGATGCCATTAGCTCACTTTTCCTTTTGTATTTTATTATATGAAATTTCAAATATTTCAGCTTTCTTCTCCAAGAATGTTTGACTCCTCGTAGAATGTGTACGATCATCATTATTATAACTTACTGTGATACTATGAAGAGAATCTTTATAAACATCTATGAAAAAAATGAAATATTTGAAATTTCATATAATAAAATACAAAAGGAAAAGTGAGCTCATGACATCATCGGATCACTAATTTGCATTCAGCCCATGTTATGCATATCACTGTTTTACGAAACAATCCAAAACTTCAAAATGCCGTAAATTTCTTATTTTTATCCGATTTTGATATTTTTTACTGTTTCGTTTATTTAATTTAACTCTACTGATTGAACTCAACTCATTATTTGGGTGGACTTGGCCTTTAAGACAAACAAGCCGATTCTGATAGCTTCAGTGAAAAATAATATAAGATTCATTTGATATTGTTCAAATTCAGTTTGTTAAACATTTATTTTGTATTGGTAGGTCCCATTTCTTTCTTTGAAAGATTTCAGTTTTTATAAATCAAATTTAGCTCTACTCCAATTAACTAAAATTTTTAATATAATCAAACAGACGGCAAAAGTTATTAGATGTTTACCATTATTTCATGTTGAAAACAACCATTATCTAATGATAGTATTTTGTTAGAAATACAACACAATAATATAATTGTTACCATGGTAACGGTCTACACATGTAGTAGTCACATCTATCACCCCTTTACTAAAATAAGTTATCAGTGAGTGTCCTGTAAAAGAGAAAATAATAATGGTCAATATTAATACTTACCTGTTTTTTATGTAGCATCAAGGGATTTTGCTCAAATATCATTTTTGTTCTTACTGTTTCCATGGAAACAGCCATTTTCAAACACGATGGACACTTTTTTATAACTCTTATTTGGGTTTTAAATCAAGTGAGAAACTTTTGATACATTATTTTAAAATGTTACAATGTGTTTTTGTACTTTCTTAATCACGAATACATGACAATTTCTTAAATTCTATTGTTTTTGATCCGTTGCCATGGTAATAGCCCTTGTGGCCACGCCCACCTTTTAATTTAGGGCAAAGAAGCACATTTTGAGAGTTAATGGTCCTATCTAACAGGAAAAAAAAATCATTTAAGATTATTTCTAAGGAGGTGGGGACATTTCAGTTTTTGGTCCATAGACTATACTGATAATACATGGGATAATTGCCTTATGTACATATGTGACCCGCCGCCTCAAAACCTACAATAAGTCGCACGGACCACAACGGAGCAAACGGCCCAAAATAGTAAATTTGCTTGGATCAGTCGATTTTCTGTTTTTGATAGAAATGGGTAGTTTCATTATCATTCTATCATGTCTCAAGTTTGTGAGTCGTAATTCGACTTAGAAATATGTTTTTGGGGCATTTTAAAATGACTCCTTTTTTCACCTGTCGAGCTAATGAATGTTTGGAGAGCTTTTGTAATACTTTCATTCAATGCCAAATTACTACCTTACCTCTAAAGGTATTAAATTGATTTTTGGAGTGAGTAATGAATAGGTCCTCCTTAAGCAGCGTGCCAAAATTCAGCCTAATATGATAATCCCTTCATACCGGTTGCTATGGCCATTTGAATACCCAGTTTTACTTGGGCGCACACAGAGAGCGAAAGTTTAGCACTCTTTTATTCCGAACTTAAATGGCCATTTTCTCTGAATAGGAGTTATTGATTGCTGGTTACATACTGATTCTAAATGTGATATTTAAAGGTGTTATCATTGAGTAAACTAGGCAAGTGATATACCATTGGAAAGCTGAGAATCTCTACTTTTAGAAAAAGTATAAAAACAAAAAAATAATTTTGGTGACTTATTGCAGGTTTTGAGGCGTTGGGTCACATATACACTCTAGATGTACATTCAGTGTTTTTCAGTCAAAATGCGCATCCAGTAAAAATACATCGTTCCATTCGGGATAACATAAAATGAGTTATCTATCACCTTATCGGATAATTTCTTTTCTGTGTGTGACATGACAATATACATAATATGTTTAATCAAGAAAAAGTGTTTAAAATGACAAATTTACGTTGGGTAAAAAACTTTGAAATATTGGTAGTTTTCACAACCTATTATTTTGAGTAAATCACAGTTTTATGTTTCATTACGCCATATATGTGTGTGTAATATCCAACTTTCAATTGTGTATTAATCAGGTTTATAACTTGAAACTCAAAATAAATCTGATATCACTTGAAAAGCCTTAATCAGGTATTACATATTAGGTCAAAAAATTAAAAATTGTGATTTTTGACATTCTTTCAAATTTTGAGCCAAAAATGGCATTTTTAGGTAAAAATGCGCGTAGCATCCGCCCGTACGTTATTCGTCAGTATTTTTGCGAGACTTTAAGCATGGATGCCGAGCATTACCCAAAAATGCCGTCGGATCTTTTTCTAGAGCCTTTTTGGATGTTTGGCTGGTCTACTATTAAAGGCAAAATTGTCATTTTTCAAAAGTCACAAGGGTCATTTTGGGGATTCTGTCAAACGAGATTTTGAGCGAAGTCGGTTTTTGATGCATATTCATGTGTTGTTGTTGTTTATTATCCTTCGCTTGACCCCCTCAAACCAATTCCGACACTATTCCCATTATTATGGATGAGTGAGCACAATATAACAAAACATCAAACCTCGTGAATTTGAAATGCAAAATCCATTCAGCTTATTGAAGAAAAAAAATCCAGATACTTTTACCAAAATGTATCAACACATGTTGTGTGGACATAAGAGGTTGTCATCGTGTCATGGTTGAGTGAGCACACTTTAAAAATCGCGCAAGAAATGCTAAAATGTACTGTTAATAGAGCATACAAATGACCCTTGTGACTTTTGAAAAGTTACATTTTTTCCTTTAATGCTTGCCCATTCATGCATGACTCAATGGATCAATCTCACTTTTACAGGGAAGTTTGTCAATAAGGGTAAAATTACTCTTGTCAACTTATTTTGCTCACGACCCTTTCGTTAAGAAGTTACGCTTATTTGATTAAGGGGGGGGGGGGGTTACTTTTTTGGTGTGTGTTTAACCTGCACATCGAACAATGGCTACCCAGCACCGACCTTCCAATGGTACCTCGGATCTCAGAACGTCACCAAAGATTCTTATACAAAGTGTTCAACAAATGCACATCATCGAGTAAACCCCATGAGTTTTTTAACCTTGACACCAAAAATAAACGATGATTCGTGATTTAATTCTTGAAAGTTCTTAAACTTACCCAACAGTCACGTGTATTTCGAAATTCCATTTCAGTTAGATACTTGGTATGATACTGAGTACCATTAATGCAGTGCTTAACGGTCTTTTTCAATTATTATATATATTATTTATTTTGGTGTAACTCATTATGATGACGCACATTGTACTTTCCTATAGCTGTCTTGTTCCTTGCATTCTGTAAAGTATCAACAAAACAAGTAAATTACCTATTAGTAATCACACTGAAACTTTATGCTAGCTTATTGTATCAGTACCCGGTGCCGCACCGGTGAATCAAACTTGTCTTATGAATATTGATGATAACTTAACTTCAGCGAACTAAATCATGCAAATGAGTGTCATTACTTGCCAGAAGAATTCAAGAACACATTTAAGAATCAGGATAATATGTATAGCTTTCTTCATGTGAATGAACGAAGCTTGTCCAAGATTTTTTATTTTTGGTTGGTTAGACAGCTTACTCAATACATTATCCCATGCTTTTTCAGTCGTTGGTGTAACTGAAACATGGTTGCATAATTACTCACTACCTGTGTTTAAACTTTTAAAAAAATATTCATTTATTCGAGCAGGCAGGAAAACGGGTAAAGGGGGAGGTGTAGTGTTGTATTTGTTCTATGTCATTTTTAAAGTGGGACACGATTTCTGCTTAGCTGAAGGAAGTGCAGAGTCTTTATTTATTGAAATAGAGAGTGAAAACAGTCAAAAAATCGCATCATAGGTGTTATTTACAGACCCCCTGCCTGATCACCTGCCCATATTTTCCTTCTTTTCACGATCACAATGTAACCAAACGCTCAGCGGTGAAAATAACTCGCCTTTCAGAATCCACACCCCTGGAAATATACAGAGACTTAATTTAGATCTTAGCACAGAGTAATGGGAAGATGTGATAATGATACAATCAGTTGAAGAGGCTTACAATTTTTTTCACGACAATATTACATTATTTTCTAGATAAAAACATTCCCAAAACGACTGCTATCCAAAAGTCAAGTAGAAAGTGTATTAAGGAACCTTGGGTAACACAAGCAATCTATAAAGATCTATTTCCGATTTTGTACCTGCTCCAAGCCACTGTGTCTGATGTTCAAACATTGTGATTTTAAATTTCAGTGGTATTTTTGGCGAGGCCAGTGAGATTCAGGTCGCAATGTTCTTTCACTGAACGAATATTAGTGTTTTCGAATGTGTCGACGTGAACGCCGTCCTAGATCCTCCCAGCTATTATATCACCTAATTCTGACCATAAAATCACTAAAAAAATCACATCTTCCATGAACTAACCTTGTATGTATTTTCATGAACGGTTGATTGCGTCACTGAAACACGTTAAAATCAAGAAACAAAATCACCTGAAATACACGTTATTATCGCTTGTAGTGAATTACGTTCTTTAAACACTTCAAAATGCAGTAAATATGTTAATACGTTACTTTCACTGTGTCACTTAAAACACAAGTGCAATAAAATGGACTAAATCACCTTATTCTGACCATAAAATCACTAGAAATATCACTGCTTCCATGAACTCCCCTTGTACGTATTTCCATGAACGATTAATCGCGTCACTGAAACACGTTAAAATCAAGGAACACAATCACCTAAAATTGACGTCAATATCGTTTGTAGTTAATCACGTTATTCACTCTCCAAATTAAAGTGAATGAGTTAATATATTTTTTCCGTTTTTTGCATTTATAAAGAACGTGCAATAAAATGGAATTTTAATCACGTAATTCTCACCACAAAATCACTAAAATAATCACCGCATCCATACACCTAATACATCGCGTTTTGCATCCTTCTTATTGACGTAAATTCTACGTTCTGAATTCACGCTTAATCAAACACCAGCATTCACGTTCAATGTCAGAATCAGATCCTCGTTCAGCAAACACGTAAAATTCAGCGATTACTATCACTAAATTTTCACGTGTATGACATGCATGTGTGTAAAGTCATGAAATAAAAACACGTATTACACAAATATGTACTGCTTTTATGAATGCTTCTTTTTATTAACTTTACACAATCAAGTTCTTTTTACATCCCTGATTTTATCATTTTTATTTCAAGTCAACCATATTTCTGCCGTGTTAAACCAAAGGATCTTTTTTTTTCTAGTTATTTCCCCTTAAATGAAACATAAGCATCCACGGGGTACGGGCAGGACAGTGCAATTACATGTAACGAATGATATACAAAGAAACAACTTATTTAAATCATTTATGTCTTGAATCATTGTTATCAAATTAACTACTTATTATCATTATTTATTATCATTATTATCATTATATATAGAGAATGGTGAGTACATGTACCACATCTAAAAAAAAAAAAAAAAGGTATGCAACACTTTACAAAACATTTCTAAGAGCAAAATATATTGTAGAAAACACTGGAAATGTTACTTTAAGAAATTACATGTACGTTTCATGAACATAATGTATGATGTAGAGGTGTCGTGGTCTAGTGGATACGTCACCGGACTGTGGCTCACACGGTTTGCGGTTCGAATCCCGCCACGGCGCTAATGTCCTTTGGCAAGACATTCATCTACATTTGCCACTCTCCACCCAGGTGAAGTAAATGGGTACCCGGTAGGAAGAAATTCCTTGAATGCTTTAGCACCTATCATGGCAGCTCGGCTAAAGCCGGGGTAATAATGTGATACTCTGTATTAAGCGCAGTAGAGGGGGTATATTCATATAGTAGCTGCGCTATATAAATGGAACATATTATTATTATTATATTATTATGCTCTTTTCGGGGACACTAGGTGGATCTATACTCACAAAACCTAGCATCGCTTACTAGTGTTATGTAACATGCATGCAGAAAGTTGATACCCACCATAGCACGCAATGCATAGGTGGGACTACAGTGATACAAGCTTAAACCCTTCATTCCTCTCACTCATCTCTTTAACCCCTGTCGAGTGATATCACAGTACAAAAATACCCATCAAGAAACTCTGCATAATATTAAATGAATTGATATTACTTTCTAAAATACATTGTTACCTTTGAAATGAAGTTTATAATCCGGAAATCTTGCAGGCACGTCTTTTGCCTTCCAGGCACTGGTGCAGTTTCAGATCATCATGAATCTCAATTTTGAATCTCTCCGCTACAAGGCAGCGCGCTAATGTAACGGCCGATAACTTTGAAGAACGCGTGTCCGACAACTGTTTTATAAGCTACTGAAATCCTTGCATCTGATTGGCTGAGAGCAAACTTGTGCCCCCCCCCCCCCCCCGGCTTGGTTAACGTCACGGTGATTATCACATGGAGCTCACGATAAATTTGAAACCATTTAAAATCATCTCTGAGAAAACTAAATACATGCAATAGCCTACATCATTTTCCACACCTAACTAATTGGTGGATGCACCGCACAGAGTAGAACAGGACAGTGAGATGATCGACCCGTTAAAGTGACGTGACCATCACTGTGGACCTCAAAATAACTTTGAAACCATTTAAAAACGTGTCTGAGGAAACGAAATAATAACTTATTTTCCACACCTATGTGTGGCTGATGCATCGCTCAGAGTATTGATCCGTTTAGATCACGTCGCCATGACCAAGAAACTTATGGTAACTGTAAAACCTTTTTCAGATGGTGTAGAAGACACCTAAGAATAACCATTTTTAACAACCGCTCATTCGCAGACAGGACAGTGAGATGATTAACCCGTTAAAATGACGTGTCCATCACTGTAGAGCTCACGATAACTTTGAAACTATTTAAGAACGTGTCTGAGAAAACTAAATTATACCTTATTTTCCACACCTAAGAATGACGGATGCCCCGCTTAGGGTATTAATCCGTGTACATCACGTCGCCATTACTAAGAAAGTGATAGTAACTGTAGATGGTCACGTCACCTTAATGGTAGATGGTGTTTAAGACACCTAAGAATAACCTGTTTTCACCACCACTTATTCACAGACAGGAGAGTGAGATGATAAACCCGTTAAAATGACGTGACCATCACTGTGGACCTCAAAATAACTTTGAAACCATTTAAAAACGTGTCTGAGGAAACGAAATAATAACTTATTTTCCGCACCTATGTGTGGCTGATGCATCGCTCAGAGTATTGATCCGTTTAGATCACGTCGCCATGACCAAGAAACTTATGGTAACTGTAAAACCTTTTTCAGATGGTGTAGAAGACACCTAAGAATAACCATTTTTAACAACCGCTCATTCGCAGATAGGACAGTGAGATGATTAACCCGTTAAGGTGACATGACCATCAATGTAGAGCTCACGATAACTTTGAAACTATTTAAGAACTTGTCTGAGAAAACTAAATTATACCTTATTTTCCACACCTAAGAATGACGGATGCCCCGCTTAGGGTATTAATCCGTGTACATCACGTCGCCATTACTAAGAAAGTGATAGTAACTGTAGATGGTCACGTCACCTTAATGGTAGATGGTGTTTAAGACACCTAAGAATAACCTGTTTTCACCACCACTTATTCACAGACAGGAGAGTGAGATGATAAACCCGTTAAAATGACGTGACCATCACTGTGGACCTCAAAATAACTTTGAAACCATTTAAAAACGTGTCTGAGGAAAGGAAATAATAACTTATTTTCCACACCTATGTGTGACGGATGCCCCGCTCAGAGTATTAATCCGTGTACATCACGTCGCCATTACTAAGAAAGTGATAGTAACTGTAACACCTTTTGTAGATGGTGTTTAAGACACCTAAGAATAACCAGTTTTCACCACCACTTATTCACAGACAGGACAGTGAGATGATAAACCCGTTAAAATGACGTATCCATCACTGTAGAGCCCTCGATAACTTTGAAACTATTTAACAACGTGTCTCAGAAAACTAAATTATACCTTATTTTCCACACCTAAGAATGCCCCGCTCAGAGTATTAATCCGTTTAGATCACGTCACCATTACCAAGAAAGTGATAGTAACTGTAAAACCTTTTCAGATGGTGTTTAAAGCACCGGAGAATAACCATTTTTCACCACCATAAAGTCACCATTCATTCACGAACAGGACAACGCGATGATAAGACCGGTTAAAGTAACGTGATTATCACTTTTTGATTGTGTAGGACCTGTGAAGCCATTATTGAACGGGCTACAATTACCAATAGTTTACCGATTTTTCACTCGTAACAATTTCAAGACAGAAAACTCGTTACATGGGTAGGTGGCTACTTCTTTTACAGATGTATGCACAAGCACGTTACTTTACTTACGTGATTAACTAGTTGTTTTCTGGTGAGACCAGAACGTACAATAGCAGTTAACAATCTAAGAACACGATGACACATGTTAATTACGTTCAGATTAAGTTCGAATAGCGCCACACTAAATATTCACTTCAAATGTGCTGGAGAGAAAGGTTAGTTTTTGGTGCTTTGTTTACGGTACTAGGGACTTTTAGAAGCAGTGGACTAGTACTTCGTCCCAGTCGACTAATTCGCGCATGTCAACGTCGTCGACTGCCCATGTTGACTACAGTTCTGATCATTTTAGATTTCACTCGACGTGTACGTACCGTCGACGTCAACCGGAAGTACACACTCAACGGATGAGCATAATACACTATGAACACGGTGACAAAGAGAGCGGACAATTTATGCAGCTCCTCATTGTACCCTCCACAATAGCTCTAGTAGACAAAAGGACATCCCTTCACTGCTATTATGTGACACCTGTTCTACATATTTTTACAGGATAGCAATGAATGGATGTTCTTTTGTTAACCAGTGCAATTGTGAAGGGTACAATGAGGAGCTGCATAAATTGTCCGCTTCTTTGTTCGTCATGTTCATAGTGATAGTTGAGCTGTTCTGATGACGTCATATACGTAAACCTCGTCGAAGATTTCGGAGCACCGCAAAATCGAAGTGAACACGTTCTCGATTTTGCAAGTCAGGGAGGAGGACAGGGAGAGGGCGAGTGGCGCATGCGCAGTGGCGTAGAATGATGTCCTTGCGTACCAGTCGACTAAGTGGACGTGCAATTCTAAAAGTCCCTATTGCCGTCTTCTCTAAAACGTGAACCTCGCTTCACCTATTGTTAGCTTCATGCTTCACCTACTTTTTATGCAGTCAATACAAAGCAGTTCATTTTCGCTGGGAGGCTCTAGGACGGCGTTCACGTTGACACGCTCGAAAACTCCCTAATGTCTTCTCTACCGGTATAGGTACGGACTGGAGAACAGGTGATCAATCCTGTTTCATCGCCATGTAAATTAACATAATTCTTAACCTAACCTCATTCATGGACGAAATAGTATAGTGTGTTTTCAGAGAATGTGAAAAAAAGTTATTTCCCTATTTCTGTGGGTTCGGAGTTGCATCATGTTAATTCATAAAAGAGCGAAATTCAAACGAGTTCAAAATTAAGATTTAAATCTATGCACAATCTCAGCTGTGAATTAAGACTAGGAATTCTCCTACTGAAAACAAACGCATACCTTTAAAGGCCAAGTCCACCCTAACAAAAAGTTGATTTGAATAAATAGAGAAAAATCCAAGAAGCATAACACTGAAAATGTCATAAAAATAGGATGTAAAATAAGAAAGTTATGGTATTTTAAAGTTTCGCTTAATTTCCCCAAAAACAGTTATATGCACATCCTGCTCAGTATGCAAATGAGGGAACCAGTGACGACACCCACTCACTATTTCTTTTGTATTTTATTATGTGAAATATAGAATATTTTAATTTCTGCAGATTTCACAATTAGGAAGCTCTCATTGAATTGTGTATAGGTTGCAACAAGGGCAATTACACATGTTCAGGAATCAAACCTTGTTTCACATTATAACAAGGAAAAATTGAAATATTTCGTACTGAGCAGGATGTGCATATAACTGTTTTGCAAAATTAAGCGAAACTTTAAAATACCATAACTTTCTTATTTTACATCCTATTTTGATGAAATTTTCAGTGTTATGCTTGTTGGATTTTTCTCTATTTATTCAAATCAACTTTTTGTTAGGGTGGACTTGGCCTTTAAAGGTATGCGTTTGTTTTCAGTAGGAAAATTCCTAGTCTTAATTCACAGCTGAGATTGTGCATAGATTTAAATCTTAATTTTGAACTCGTTTGAATTTCGCTCTTTTATGAATTAACATGATGCAACTTTAATAAACGCGCATAAAAGCAATTCCTTGATATTTCTTTTTGCTATGTTGTGGAAAGGTCAGGCAAGCTTTGCTGTTGTAAAAGGTTCACCATTGTTCGAAGGACAGTCTGCATAAAATGTGAATATCGCATGCGCTGCCTTATTATGTGTGTGTGGGTGTGGGGAGGGATAAACCTTTATCTTCTTGGTTCCACTTTCAACTATTTTTTCGAGTGTGTGCATGTGCATTTTATTCCATACAACGACAAGAACATTGCGATCTGAATCTCGCTGGCCTCCCTCAAATGCCACCGCCATTTAATATCACAATGTTAGAACAATGGCTTGTAGGAGGTACAAAATCGGAATTTAGGCGAAATGACTTTAAAGCTTCCCCTTTTTTCTCCAAAACACAAATAATGTTTGAGGTTGCATAATGTCAAGTTCAGCTTGTGTGCGGGCAGTTCTTAATCCATAATTATCGTCGTTTCTACTTTCCCCGAGCTACAGCTCAGTAAAACCCCTCTCCCTCGAAACACACACAAAAATACACATACACATTTTGTGGGGAACTGTATTGTTTTCTCCTATTGTATTTTGTACCCCACAAGGCCATCATTGTTATATTTTGTTCTCTGTACCCCATAGCTGAATGTACGACCAAACACACGCACACACATACACACACGGACTCACACAGTCTTGTATTGCTTTATTTCCGAGGACAAGTATTGTTCCTCTATTGTTCCTCCGTCCTCGGACAGTCGACGGAATAAAGCACAAATTCATTGTTTGACGTTCGAGGACTATTGTCCGGCTTCCGAGGACCATTGTTGTCATGCTTTTTTGTTCTCTGTCCGAAAATGTCCTCGGACATTTTCGGATAAACACGCCCACACACACACACGCACACACAGTCTCTGTCTAGTACACGTGCAGCCAACTATTCAACGAAAAGTCTGAACGCTGGCACATATACGCCTTTCTCTGCGTTTCCACTGTCATGACTGTGTCTTTTGTTGACATGCATCAATGGGCTTCACCCAAACATCGGGCATGCCGTATGGAAGGCCATTTCCGACACAATTCTACTCTCATCGGTCGCCAAAAAACATGAGAAATTTGAAATTGACTGTATTTTAAGAAACGGGCATAGAATCAAAATTTCTTAACCAAATTCAATGAATTTGGATATCATTCTCTTTGGTAGAAGATGCTTTACCCAAATGATGTAACAAAATTATATACTTTTTGAAGGCAAATTACTGAAAACCCGCCGTTCCACTTTTTGGGGACATCCGGTATACGGCCATTGACAAATGACACGTTACAAGGAAAAGGGGCTCGGGACTACATGCCCAGTAGGATTTGCCTTCTATCAGGCCAGCCAGGAGGTATATTTGTAATTCCATCCTGTCCACTTTCAAACCAAAGCTCATTATCCCTATCATTTAGAAAATATAGAAAAAAGCAAAATATACTTTAAAAATAGCTTTATTAGCTACTTTGATATAGCATTTACATTCTCCAATCAATTCCCAAAATGGCTAAAATAGATACTGTGAAAACATACTAACTATATTGAAGTCATCGTTGAAAAGACTATGCAGATCACTGGAATATAGAGCGCATAGCACATTTGTAGCGTGCATGTATAATGGAACAAGTCTGAGGAGAATGCTGCAATAGCGCCACTTTCGTTTAACCATTACAATTTCAATTCGATGGCTTGTGAGGTTTGTGAAACTGCTTGGCAGAAGGACTGACCATACATCCTACATTCATCAAGATAATACTTTGCTTTCCCTTCCAAGCCTAGCACACAAACATAATTATTAGCCAATGAATCCTCATAGGCGTGCTCAGTTCAGTTCATCGTGTTGCATCTTTCCGTCTGTTCACTTGCCTTCATGATCATTATGCACGCAAAAGAATACAGTCTTAAGATTACATTTCTTTGAATTCCATTATCAACATTCGATTACTGAAATATGCTAGTGATCTTTGTGAAACTTCTTTTTGTCGCCTTTATCAGTTCCAGATCTGGTAAGATTTATTCTATTATTGTGTTTAGTGTTAAGTTTACATGTTTAATGTACTGGATATATGGAGGAAATACCATCCAAATGTTCACAAGAATAAATATATATATATATATTGGTTTGTTCTAGACCTGTTGAACATTATTGGGGGACGAAATAAATAAAAGAATTGATTCTCCGGTATTCGAAAAACTCTCAAGTAAGGAATGTCACCTAAGTCTCTAAGAAGGAAAATTATTTTTCGCATACTAAAAGTACTTGCATTTAACACTTATTATATAAAACTACAGATTATAAATTGTTAACAAAGGTTAGGGGACATAGGCTGAAAAGAATCTTTTTTTTAAATGTGATCATACAGGATCATAATGTTTTATTAGGGGGGGAATATATGCCATTATTAATGTGATAGAATATACAAACTTCAAGAATATTAAAGGATCTGTTCTGATTTTGCCCTAGCTGGTATATTTATTTTCAGTCCCTAAGTATTTCAATACCCTTTTAAACGGAAACACAACATTATGATATCTAAATTCATTCCGGTTAATGGTAATAATGCAGTTAAAAGGGAACTTCATTTTGATAGTTTTAAGAGCTTTGAATTGCGTATGATCGAACCAGAAAACTTTGCATACGCACAGAAAATGTTCTGGGTTAAAGTTTTACTTGATCCAGAATATAGAATTTTCTGGAGAAAGATGTAGAGATGGGCTTGTTGCACTCCTTTCATCAGGATATAATGGTCTTGTGGAAAGCAAACTCTCCAGAATGTGTTTCTAACAGAATCATAAACTGTCAATTGAAAGATTCTTTAGTTGCGTGTTATGAATAAAAAATTTATATGTTGAGTGACCTCAAACCTGAACAATTCTCTTACAAGAATTAGTGTGGTGGAATAAGAAAGTTCGTTTTGGTAATAGAATATGATCTACCAATTCGGGATAGAAGGAAATATGAGAGCCTTTTGAATGGTATTATCAAACCTGTTTGAATCAATACCATTCAAAAGGCTCTCGTGTTTCCTTCTATCCCGAATGGGTAGATCATATTCTATTACCAAGTCGAACTTTCTTATTCCACCACACTAATTCTTGTCAAACAGGTTTGATAATAATTATCAAGCAGATGAAATATATATGACAGATTTGTAAAATATATGTTGAATTTGAAAAAAAAAACCTTCCGAAACGCTCTTTAATACAAGATGATGTGGTTGAAGGTTACACCTTCAAAAACCGAAAAGAGGTGAAATGAAATTCTTAATGTTGATAACTTTAGTTTTACCCTTGCAACACAGACGGTTGTTTTACTGCAAATTATTTTATAATATTTTTAGTATTACTGACCTTTTGTTGAAGATAAATTAGATAGTTTCACCAAACTGGCTGTATTGTTGACAAGCTTCAGGGACACTACTCCACCTATTTTGTACTTGTCCATTGTTATTTTCGTCGTGGGAAAATCTGATATAATTAATAGCAAAGAAAAAAATGCATATTTACAACTTCTCTATGACAAACAAGATCAACATTAATTGCATATTTGTTATATCCTCAATTTTATATCTACAGATGTTGATTTAAAAGAGAATTTCCATTTTTGTTCTTCCCTTCTTCTTTTTCAAGAATAAATGTATTTAAAAAAGATTCGAGTACAGAATAGCAGAAAAGAGAAACAAGCTCAGTGCCAATTTCAAAAAATGACCCTTCTCAGTTGACAGTGCTGTGTCTCAATAAATAAAAAGGAAATATATGTTTTTCAGTCGTTTCATCTGCTTGTAGAGGTTTTTTGTGCTCTAAACCTTGCTTTAATTATTGATATGTTGAATCTTTACATGTATGTGATAGAGTGCTTTATTAATATTTTGCTGTGATTTTTTTTTTCTTTTTGTACCTTTTTTATATGTTAATATAAACAACAAAAAAAATGACAGAAAAAATACTCAATACGGAGATGTTAAATGTGCGAGATGTGATAAATTGTGAATAGACCCATTTACTAATGTGTTTCAATTTATGCATGTTTCTCTCCAGAGCCTGTAGTTGCCAACTATTTAGTGCACCTGCTATGCATAATGGCATATATTAGTTGTTGCTATGACGGGCAAGACTCTGACAAGTTTTGGGGTCATCCAGAGTAGCTTTTGTTCAAGAAGTATGCATAAAATCAGTAAACAGATCTATTGATTGATATAACATAAATGTAATGATTGTAATATTATCGTTATTCTGTGGACTGTCCTGTATCATTTACTCTGTCGTTATCTTAATTAATTGATGAAACCAGAGAAGAAAAATTATCACGTCAGTATATGAATTTTGATAAATGGTAAATAAATAAATAGATAAATAACTGAAAAAGAAAGAAATGCATCAATTTCCAGACTTAGATTCCATGCATATTTAGAGCCAATTTTCACATGCAATTACTTTATTGAAAATCTGTCCTGCTTCATACGTCAGATGTCACTTCGAGTTTTGCATTTGTGGCATTCACCGTTAGAAGGGTGATGGGAATTTTATTCGATATATGCCACTAACAATGGGCTTGGTGTCTCCATCAATGGAAAATTGTTTTTGTTTACCTGATACAGAATACTATGCATTTGAAGTATCTATTCAGACATACAACACTCTGCCGGTTATTGGGGAAGATTTCACTCTGGTTTGCTCCTTCACACCTAAAACATGGATTCGGCGGGTAGTTTGGACAAATGGAAATGGCGTTACTTTGGCCACTCACACTTGTTACCAAAATTCTGACTGTGCATGGCTTACCGTTCCTATTCCTTCGAAGTTCAGTTTGTTGGCAGACTCTTCCAGTGGAAATCTTACAATCAAAGATCTTTCCAGGGATGATGAGAACAATTACCTATGCACAGTAAGCAGTTTACATGGGGGAGAGAATCCAGGATCAAATAGCATGCAAGTGACACCTTTGTGGCCAGGTATATCATCTTTTTCTTCTTTTTTGATTGATATTAAGGCCCTGTGCTCGCAAGACGTTATTCCTCGAGACGCAATTCCACTAACGTCCATTACGCCAACGGATTTTTCACTGCAGTATAATTCAAACATTTAGCAGTGAGCACTAACAGACCCTTACAGATAGTGACGGCTATACCTCAGGAAAAAATAAAAATAAATATAAATATATAGCATACACTGGACGGACACATCCAATTTCATACTAAATTGATTTAAAGTAATACAATGAATCAAAATTAATCAACATATGCAAGCTTAGCTTTAAACACTGGAAATTTACTTGTTTTCTATCTAAACAGTTAATATTATAAGAAGTTACTTGTTACTCTACTTTTTTTCTATCATGAATATTTCCATTACACCAGCTCCTCCCTATTTACTCTATTTCATTGATGAGAGATCAAGGTATTACACCAACAAAGAAACTGTAACGGTGTCAGCTGGTGAGCCGTATAACATCGCATGCGTGGCGAATGGTGCAAGGCCTTCTGCAGTACTGGAATTGGTTACACCAGGTGATGTAAAGGTGTTTTTTAGAAATCAGTCTGATGTCTTACAGAGGGACACGTACGTTTCTCGAAAGGATGTTACAATAATACCCTCCAGGAATGATCAAGGAAGGATTCTTCGTTGCCTGGCATCTCATCCTGAGCAACGAAATAATCTTCAATGTTCAGTTTACTTGAATATCCAAGATATATATACTCATTCCACGATCCACGATGTTTTTAAAAAATGTAACCTTATTATTTGCGCGATTTATCTGACGATTTCACATATATGTATCTCTGATTTTTCTGCTTCATCCAGGCCAATTTTCTATGATGCATTCTTTCCACTTTGAACATGAATGCGAGTTCATCTTTTGATGCTCAATCAATTACCTCAATCCTATCCGCATTTAACGATAAATATTTAATATTTATTAAATAAAATAAAATGTTTATTCAGGTGACTCATATTTGCTTTATATGTATGTTCATATCCTAAGGCTTACTTACGAAAACAGATATAGCTCTCCTGAAGCATTACCCATCGTTTCTTACACGATTTTTGTTAAATCTTTCTCTTTCCAACGAAGTTCTCCCGATCAAAATGCTGCTTTACTCATCTCGAGATAGCAAAGAAACTGGGCCAATGGTCATTTCAGTAAAAGAAGATTCATGGACTTCAATCACTTGTAAAAGTATTGGATCACTACCAGCAGTTGAATTGTCATGGGTTCTTGGGAACATTCATAATATTTCCAATAACGTCAGCATTTCAAAACATCACAATTCTGTTGATGGAAGTTTGTATGACAGCGAAAGTACCATCACGATACATATAGAGAAAAAGCATCACAGAATGTTCCTTCACTGCTTTGCATCTTTAGGACACTTTTTCGATCAACGGGCAGCCAAGTTGATAGTCTACGGTGAGTTAAAATCTTTGTATATATCGGGATTCCTTTATATGGGAAATATGCTGTAATATGTTGTAATTCATAAAAAGACTCCTAATTATCAAGAACTCCATATTGAAACTTATCATTATCTGTCCATTTATGTTGGAAAGCGTTCTTCCACTATCTGATTATATTGAATTTAGGCGCTTCAATGTTTATAAAAGGATTATAACCATCTCTTTTCTATCTAAAGGCCCAGCAGATCATGTTACATTGATTACCCCGGAAGATCTACACAACGGCATACAAAGCAATGTGAGCTGCAAGGCTAGTAATGGATACCCTGCTCCGCACATCAATTGGTACATTGGATCAAAAAATTTGACAGAGGACTCATCTCTTTCGGCTGCACTGAATGTAGATGGTCGGTATGATGTTGACAGCACCCTTACCTTCCTACCGAAAATATCTGACCATGGGAAACGTCTTCTCTGTAAAACAGTTCAACCTGCAGCACAACCTGCATCGCCGTCACTGTGGTCTTTAAATTCGAGCATGGCTCTGAATATTTCATGTGAGTATAAATTTATTTTCAAAAGGCTTCAAAGTTCACAATTGACATAATAACGTCTCTCATGAATAATGCCCGTAATATCCACGAATCGTCGTTTGCTGGAGCAGGAGTAAGGACAAATTGACGTCTAAACAATGAGTTTTATTTTCTTGTCCTTTTTTTCCTAAATGGCTTTGACATGCCCCCCCCCCCCCCCCCCCCGTCCGATATATATATAATATGTGTTAAATAGATACATATGAATAATAATATTATTTTAATTGTCCCATACTTCTTACCCTCTTTTTGTCACCTTTTACTGCTAATCACAGACGATCCCATTGTCCTCATCTCTTACCGACGGTTGACGTCAAATAAACTACTTATTGGATTAGTGTTGACATGTACCTCAGACGCCAATCCTCCAGCCGTTATCCTCTACTGGCTTTGTAACGACACACAACTTTCTAACGGGACCGGTAACGTAATGCTGCATGACACTGTACAGGAAAGTGAAACACTGACCTCCAGTGAGCTAACCATTAGAGACCCCCTATCAGAATATCCTTGTGAATACAAATGCGTGGCCTTTACATCATACTGCTCTTCCAGTGCGTTATTCAACTTCCCATTAGCTTGTAAGTAGAACTTTATGTTTCTGTCAGATCATTTGATTCTCGCCAAGACTCCCTTTTTACGTAACTGATCGGAATGGTGGGGTAGTCATTATGGGAATGGAACTTTGAAGTGGTGTTTCGAAATTTCACTTTGGATGCATTCCACATACTACATCAAAATCAACGTATTATACATCAGAATAGCCATGTTACTCTTAATCACTCGTAAGTTTGCAACAACCTCTTTCGAGCATGCTCGATTCTAACTCAAATATCCATCCTTCTTCAAGTAAGGAAAGTGCTTAAAAATACCAAACATACCAAACCCTCGTTAAAAAGTCCTAAGACCCTTTACCATTTAAAGGGAATGGCAAGTCGTAATTCGGATACAATCAGGTCCAATTGTGCGCTACCGAAGGAATGTTATTGCCAGATTCCTCGCGCGATCGTTAACTCGAATCCCTCCATACGCAACCGACCAATGAGATTCAAATACTCGAATAAAGAACGCGCGATCTTGTTTACTCAAATTTGGGTCAATGTGCGAACTTTTATTAGCTGCGCACGATAAATTGAAGTCGCTTTGAACTTTGATCCAGAGAAAGGAGCAGCCAACTGTAAAAGCGCCCATAGATTGCGACTTGTCGCTCCCTTTAATACATGGTTGGGAGTGCGTTTGTGCGATCTGGCAACACAAAGGTTTTTTATCGTGGTGTCAAACACAATCGGCTTGCACTTCGTGCGTATAGTACACCACGATAAAACCCTGTGTGTTGCCAGATCGCAGTAACACACGAACTCTCAACCATGTATTAATAGTTTTATAAAACGGGTCGGCAATATGATTATGAAATCTATAAACGTGGTTACGAACTCCATGGAAACGCCAAGAGTCGCACAATCATGCAGGCTGCCATTTGCTTGCCTGGATGACATCACAGAAGCGCATCCAACAAAAGTCATGCGCTTTTCAGTGCGCGCATGTAATCCCTGCGCTAAAATGACAATTAAACCACGCGATTTCATTGCGCTTTAAGTTTACACGCACCAGAGCTACGCGTACGCGCAGCTCAGCCGTGCTTTAGAGCCTTTTTACCGTGCGTTATCACTTTTTTGCACTGTCACGTGGTGTTATTTGACCAATCAGGATGGCTACATTCTTGAACCCGTTTTATAATTTGGGATAATGCACTTTAGAAAAGAACAAAATACAAGGTAAACTTATTTTTGTTTTTACTATTGTTTGTTTATTTGTTTATTGTAGTTTTTTTATGTTATTTTTTATTAATTAATTTTCTTTTTTGAACATGGAACAAGACTATGGAATGTATATTATTTAATAAATTGCTGTCGTCAGCGAAAAAGTGCATACCACTGTATTATAAAACTGCAATCGGTGATATATTAGTTTAGGTTCCTTGTATACTGGCAAAGTGTTTGCGGCGAATGATGATATAGCGGCCCTATGCGGCGAATTATGAAATACGGCCCCACGATTTAATATTTTTTGAACCCGTTTTATAATTACCATTGATCAACCTCTAAATAAAGTTACCCCGGATCAACCGCCCGATTTTGTCGTCCACCAAAACCAGACACTATCTTCAACTCTCTACGTTGCCTGGCAACCTAGATTTTAAGGTTTGTTACAAAAAAAGTGATTCTTGACTATCGTAAAAACGATCGATATGTATAACCATCTTCCAGTTATATATACAACCATATCCCATCTTCCAGGGATGATTATAATAACAGTCCTCAATATATTGCATGACAGTCTTTCAGTTGTAAGTGAAACAATTTCTCAGGTAAAAGTGAAATAACATTCCAGTTGTAAGTAGGACCATCAACCGGGTAATACAGTAGTCCCGTTGTTCAGGGAGCGGTAATAAATTGTGCATGGTATGATCGTATGCAATAATGGGCCTACTAGTAGGTCGGAAAGGACACAGAGCATGTGAATACACAATCGGCATTGCTATACAATTATCTGTGGCAAGAGGACATCATATATATGAGATCAGCAGCCAGTTGTCCGGTAAAGTCCATCTTGTTTTGTCACCAGCTAGACCACTGATTCAGGAAATATGGAATTGTAAGCATTATATTTTGTCTTCATTATATATTTCTGCGAAGACCAAATGAGCCTCCTGTACTGCTGCCCTCTCTCTATGGAGAGAAGAAATCTGCATTTCTTCATTGCTGCTAGCAGTAGTACTGGAATAGGGGCAGCAATTTTGTGTTTTCACCATGACCATATTGGTTTGGGAGTACAAGGTTACATTATAAACTTGTACATTGGATGAGTGCATGGGCCTTGAAATGATTACGTTCCAATTTAGTACATGTACATACAATTACGCAGGCACGGTTTAACATTTGTTGAATGATAATTGTTAAGTGCAAATGCCATACATCGTTATCAAAGTAATCACCAGTGGTGTATATATATATATTAATTTGCCTTGTTCCATTAAAAAATCGGACTTACTGAGAAGCAATAAGCCTCATATAAACAACTCTTTAAGATGTCTGGCGTGGCAATTGATGACAAAGTCTATAATAAAATGCATATTCATTGGGAAAATCATAGAAATACTGTTACTCCAAGCTATTTACATGCTATCAAACAGATCTTTCCTGAATTGAAATCCAATTAATATACCCTAATAGAGAGTTACTAAAAGACAAATCTACACAGCACGTTCATAGCTTGGTTAATACCATATTTTTTTTTAATACTGCCTATAAGGCTAAGTTACCGAAACCCTTCCACTTAGAATTTACAACCGATATTGTTCAAAAATATATATTACTTTCATTTTCGTAGGATGAGAGAGAAGTGAATGATCGCGTAGGCCCTTGTTGTTCGTGTTCACTCATCTCGTTATCAGGATTCAGGAAGCATTGCTTTTCTTGTACATTCTTTTCTGCTAAGTTGTACGATAGTTAATGCAACAATCAGTATAGGTTAAATAAACAGGGAAAAAAGAGACAATCCTGTAAGGACAATATGGATATTTACTTTCAAGCAGTACTCTTTCTTTTCTTCATCGAATCTAGAGCGTACCAGATTAGCGTGTATACTAGTTTACTGAATCCAGGAGTCATCCCCGTCGTTGGTGAAGATGTCACACTTGCCTGCACATTCACACTATCATCGATGGGTCACTTCCTATCCTGGAAGGATGAAAAAGATTATTTTCTGGCTTCCCACATTTGTCAAGAAGTGGGATGTGGAAGTGAAATAAATATACATGATATGTCTAAATACAGTATGATGGCAGATGCTTCTAGTGCAAATCTAACAATAAAGAATTTAAAAATGGATGACAGCGGCAACTATCAGTGCTTCGTTAGGTCATCGACAGTTTCAGGCTCAAAAGATATTGAATTAACGGTGACGTCATCAGGTAAGACATTTCAGTCATGTCAATTGTCCACTCTGTATCCGTTATTTAAAAAAATATATTGATCATTCGTATTATTCATTATACTCTATGATGAAACAGATTCTGTATTCAGGACGACGCTTATTACATTTTATTTATGGAATTTCAATATTGGCTAGAAAGATGAGAAAAGTTGTGTTTTGCGAATCACTGTGGCGGTATTACATTATTCACTTTTGTGTGTACAATTTCCCGTGTTATGTTATGAAAATACAATTGCATACTTGACAAAGCATACTATTTTAAAGTGTGACCTCATTTTTTAGTCGTGCCCAGTGTGATATACATCACTGACGATCGGTCTGAGGATGGATACACGAATGGAGCATCAATAAGTATTACATCAGGGCAAAACCATAATATCACATGCTCAGTGCACGGCGCAAGACCACCTCCAGTATTGGAATGGCAAACGCCTGATGGAGTACAGGTTGTTCAATTGAACCAGTACGATAGTGTTGAAGATGGTGCTTACGTCTCCCGAAGAGTTGTCTCTGTAACCCCCTCCAGGGACGGCGATGGAACAATTATCTGTTGTATGGTGTACCATAAAGAGCTGAGAAATGAGCTTCAGTCGTCTGTCCGTCTTGATGTTCAAGGTAATTATTGTTATCACTCCGATCCTGTTCTCTCTCTCTTTTGTTAACCGTCCAATCGGCTTGGATATCATGAAAGAAATATTCCTACCAATATGAATCTTCGCTCTGATAGAAATCTAGATATTTTAATATATTGTTTAAAAGACGAAATTGGTGTTCACTTAAAATGGTTCGTTAATCATAACATAATATTTGTTTCGTATCTGCCTTTCTCTCTCTCTCTCTCTCTCTGGTACTTGTTTGTCTCTTCTCGTTTAGTCTCACCAAGTGACCTTAGGCTTACTGCGTCTGGATCCATAACTACCAATTCTGAAGGGGGGAATAGTGTTATTGTCTTTGAAGACTCTGCTTATTCATTCACCTGCAGGAGTGTAGGATCCCACCCTAAAGCTTTAATATCATGGATCATTGATTCGGAAGGCGACCCAGGAACCACGACCTCCATCTCCGCCGCTAGTGCCCAAGGCCAAGGTTTACGTGACACAGAGTCTACTCTGCAGTTAATTCCAAAGAGGAGGCATCACAATCAAGTTCTTCGATGTGTGGCAAATGCTGGTATAAATCAACGTCAAGCAGGAGTTAGCATTGTCGTTTTTGGTAAGTATTCCCACGTGGCATTGATCATAGATATTCTTTATGATTTCAGAATTTAAAAAAACAACCAAATGCAAACACTAAATATGCATGCCTTTGGAAGATTGCCATAAACTATACGTTTCCAATTACATTCCAAATGATCTTGCTTATTCATATTATGTTCCCGTTAATTTTTCTTTGTGATAAATAAAACCTTCCTCAATTATCATCATATTTGATTTCATGCGAGTAAGTATCAGTTATAGTCTATGTGATATTGAAGACGTTGCTACGAATAATCTTTAAAAATCCCTTGTTTTAAAGGACCACCGGATCCTCCATACCTGAATGGAACGTATGGCTTGCAGGCTGGTGTACCCGCTACCATAACATGCACATCAAACAACGGCTACCCAGCACCAATATTCCATTGGTCCCTAGGATCACAGAACGTCACCAAGGACTCATATACACGGTCTGCAGTGAATGGAAATGATCGAGTGGACGCCATGAGTTTTTTCACGTTCATACCAACAGTTAATGAACATGGGAAACGCCTTTTATGTAAAGTGTTTCAACCAACCGCTCCACCAATGAAGATTGCGAGTATCAATGAGGCTCTTGATGTTTTCTGTAAGTTTCCTTTACTTAGTCTAACTGAAAGACTATCATGTTTATCTCATCATGAGGCGGGTAGTTCTTTTCCGTGTTTTTTTTCCTCGAAAAGAGTTCATTCAGCAGGCAACATTTCTAACGATATTGCTTTTTAAAAGAAAACATAAACGCGTATGAGTCTTTCTCCTCCTACATAACTCTTTGTGTTACAGATGACTTCCTGAACCATTTAGTTCTTGATCAATATAAATCGATTCAGGATTGAACGAAAATTATCTCTCTATCCCTAGTACGAGAAACCGTTATCATGTACCTCTGTTTTTTATCGTATACCAACTGAAAGAATTGAAAGAATCTCACCTCAAACGATTTATTCATGAGCCCTATTGTTCTTCTAACGCATTCCGTTTCCCCTAAACATATGCAGATCCTCCAGTTATCGTAAACTATTCTGTTCGTCGAGTCCCGAGTGGTCACCGAGGTGTCGATGCCATATTTACGTGTACATCAGATGGTAGACCACCAGCCTCTATAGTCTGGTTCTTTAATTACAAGCAACTTATCAACAACACCCTGCATGAGATACACCAAAGTCCTTTACATGAAGAAGATACTTTTATGTCGGGAAGGCTTATTATTGCTAACATTCGGCAAAAAGACCAAGGCGTTTATATATGTATGGCTGAATCAAGGCTCGGTAATGACAGCGCTACTACTAACTTCATGTTTTCAGGTAAATCATTAACGAATGTTGTGACCTACATCTATACACGTGCAAACATATTTTTTGCAGGGGGTGATAATACGATACAAAAAGCAATTTCATGATTTGGATATTTTCTTTCATTGTTAAAATTAGGAAATTAGGACCTATGAACCCATGAACATAATTTTTCACCAAACCCATCTCCTATAATATTTTTATAGGTGGTCCGGATTCACCTTCTTGGTTCATCGTCGATCAAAACCAAACTACATCTATCCTCTCTATTGCTTGGCAACTAGGAATCGCAGATGGGTTGCAGTAAATGTCACTCTTAAACAAGAATATAGTAAAGTCCGTAGATTCGGATCTTTTCCGCCCTCCTCCCTTTAAAGTGCACCCGGTATTGATTCGACAGTACCTCACCCATTTGTCACTAATTATACTGTAAGAAACGTTAATGTTACTATGATTGAATGATGCATATAATTTTGAGAAGTAGGAGAGTATAACCAGAGACGCCAAGTTTATGAACCGGCTAGGAGTGAGACCCTGCGAGGAAACGAAGCGACCGAGTGGGGAGGGTGTGGGAGGGGGGCAGTCCCCCTCCCACGGTAGGGAGATTTTTTATTTCGGGATATGAAATTTGGTGCATTCCTATAGTGCAACTTTATTACATAACTTGATTATAACAATAAGAGAATTTTGCATTATTGCATCATTGAAAAGAAAAGGTCCAAGCTCGAAAGGAGCTTTGCTTATTTAGAGATATTTGCATAAATAGCGTTGGGTGAAATACAGCATTTCACCTGGCACAAAAACATGAAATAGACTCATTAGTCTTGCAACCAGACGCCTGGTTACACAAGCATCCTCAGTTTCATGATCATAAAATGATGTTACTGTATTACTAAGGTTTGAATAAAACCATTCAATCTGATAAACCACATGTGTACACATTATTATATATGCATGCTATGATGCTTGTAGATCTGTTGCATATAATATTTTGTCTTAAAAAATGAGTGATTACTGCCTAATCTTACCCCAAGAGAACAGAAATTCCTTACCTCTCATCTTATTCTTTGGAGCTGTGAGCTTTGTTATAGCTCCAGGTACTGGATGTTTTGGCTTTTTTAAGAACTTCCTTTTGGGGATCAAAAGTGTGTGCTGGTTCAAAACAAACCGCGTTTTTTTTTTCCTTGCCGCGCCGGACGCGTTAATTTTTTTTTCTGCGGCACATATTGGAGCTTTTTTTTCAAGGGGTCTTGATTTACAGACTAATGCGTCAAATTGCTCATAATACGGTTTATTCCGTCAAGACTAGTCGGCATGAATATTCATGAAAACGAACTGTAGGGATATGATAAAACAAGCAAGGCCATTTAGCAGCTGTTCTATGTGGCGCAATCGGATATTCTGGTGCGCTATCAATGAAAGGACCGTGAGTTCGAATCTCGGCAGAGGAATCTATTGCGAAATTTTCTTTTTCTGATTTAAAAATAAGGTGAAACTGAGTAAGAAATTACAAGTCCGATACTTGTAGTCTCTTTCAAAGTTGAAACGTGACTAGTCTCACGTGCAGACACTATTCAGAAGGGAAAGAACGTACTTCCCATAGGCTCAACACGCACCATGCCCCAATCTGTGCCGCAGAAAGAAATAACGCCCGCCGGACGGCGTGAGAAAATGAGTCATGGGTGGGTAGCCGTGAGATGAGGCGCTGGGGCGTGAGACTTGGTAGGTCTGTATAACTGAGATGCCGAATAGTCTTTGCTGTATTATTTTAGTAAACATGACGCCAACATCGGCAATGTAACACAGTTTTTAACCATAAGAGATTATATAAATGTAAGAAAATTACCCAAATTATGAGAAATTTACATAATTAGTTTTTGCAGAAATATTAATAAATAATATTATAACATCATTGCAATACAATACACACACTCTCAGAAAAGTTTTTAGGTTGGTTAAAATATGAACCTACCAACTGTTGGTTAAACAAAATCCCCATATCTTTTACGTACAATTTTTGATTAACCAACAGTTGGTAGGTTCATTTTTTTCTGAGAAAAGCGAAAGTTTTTCAAAATTTATACAAAGAGCCAGTAGCCCTCCAAGTTGGGCCTAATTTTATTCACCGAATTTGAGTGTGCTATTCATTATACTTGCCAAGTTGTAATTGTAAGTGTTGTATTCAGCTATGTACATTAAAGTTCTTATTATAGCATAGGAAAACTATTTTGTCAACCTGTTATGTGTTATGCTGTTGGAGGGTTCGAGAAGAACACAAAGTTATAAGTAAGTGCATGAGCAAGAAATTAGAGAGAATTCAGTGAGAAGTGAATTGATTAATGGAAAATATGGCGAAAAATAACACGAAACAGTATTTTGATGAAGAAAATAAGTGACCATTCAAAGACATAATGTGTACACAGCTACAAGAGGAAATGAAAAATATGAACAAGAGCCTTGATGGAGTTTTATGAATGTCCGTGCTGAGGTGCAAGCTACTATCCGCTCAAAGTGCACCAATTATCCCTTTTCATAAAATGGACGCGCCCGCGATGAGACATATATGACGATTCGCTGGGTTTCAAGAGCGGTCAGCGATATTCGCACAAGCCAAACACTCGGTACTATATGCGGCGAAACCTGGAAAAGTAGTTCATATAATACTGCAGTATTATATTAAATAATCTAAAATAAGCTTAATCCTAGGCGATAAAGCGTTGCGAGCGAACGCAAAAGAAATCGTTCTCATGAATGTTAAATTTTGCATTCAAGAGAAACTTTGAACACACATGCAAGTCACAGACTACTTCAACGTTATAATAAGACTTGACATAGGTCAAGCTTCACAGAGGGCTTTTGATAAACGGTCGGGTAAGTCGCGTGATTGTCGCGTTCATTTAGCAGTTCAAAAATTAAATATAAAAGATGAAAAGGTCATGGTATCTAATCGGTCACAAACAAAAATAGTTTATAAAGAGCATGCTGATCTAGCCCTCGACCAACTCTAAACAAATAAAAACTTATGGGCCTAGAATTACATGCTCGAAGATGAAATCAAGATTGTCTCCGCTATTTGGGCAGTTCAGCTAGGCAAATAACCGTGGAGGCTATACTCCAAACAGTTTTTCCTGAGGGAGGTCTTATAATAGGTCTTGTGTGGATTACCGACGAATTTTCTACGGCAGACCGTACGTAATGGAGAGGAAAATGATGTATTTTTTTAACGTTGGATCAAAGTTGGATTAAAATGATATTGGTGTGTTTTTAGTACCGTACCTTCTTCTTCCCCTAGCTTTTCCGTTCGTTCCCGTCCGTGTGAGCCCTCGCCATTTCGGGAATTAAAACAGGCTTTGTTTGGTAAACCGGTATCTACTTATTCATTTTCAGAATCCATTGACACGTCAACTCATCAGCCATCACGTTGCTATACTGCCACATTACAAATATTAGCAGGGGCAGGCAATGGCCATTATTATTATATTTGGAGGGGATGTGATAGCACTTACAATGTCAAATTGTAAAACCTTGAAATGTATCTATTCAGTTAATTGTAGTCATCGGTGTATTAGGCCGAGCATGCCACTAAAAAGTATTAAACTATAGTCAGCCGAGGTATTTATTTTGGAAGCGTGTTTAAGATAATGGCAAAAAAAAAAGCCTGCAGCGAATTGTGAAAGAGCGCCCCTATTGCTTTAAAAAATGTAACTTTCAAAGCGATGGCACGGTGAAGTTTGTGAAACTGATTTGGTGCTAGAAAGACATGTCATAAATAACCTTCAAGACTTCGGCTATCATGATACTACTTTCATTTGCAGGGTAGACGCAGTATATCAATGACAAAGTTTCCTATGTTCATTCACTCAAATAAATCGTGTTTGTTTTTGGCATGCCTCCATCATCATAATGCACACCATGTATAAAGTCGTAAAATAGCGATCGCTGGAGTGACATTACCAACGTTTGGTTACTGATACATGATGGCTTATGTCGAAATATTTCTTTTTCTTAGCTTTATCATTTCCAGATCTGGTAAGTTTTATTTTATTACATAGACTTACATGAAAAATGCGTGATGTGTGTCAGCTTAGCTTGCACAGTAGTAGAACATTTATGTAATAAAAGGTGATATAAAATCTGTTGTTATATAACTTATAACAATAAGTACCAATTAGCAACTGGATAAATAGTCTTCAAATGATGTATGTCTCGTAATTCTATAGCATTTTACCTCCCGACTCCTTAACTTATTTTGATGGAACTCAATAAAACTATAAGTAACAGCACTGTGAATATTGGACAACTCAATTCAATTCAATTTCAAGACATCTGTATCAAACTTTTCAATAGAAGTGCACAAAGTAATAAATAAACAAAATAATGTACATGATTTTTTTAGCAAAAATATGACAAAATATACATTCACGTGGTGTACATACATGTGTTCAATTCAATTCTATTCAATTCATTTTATTTCACATCTCTTTAAAAAGTACATAACAATACATGTATACAATCAGAGATAAACAACATAAGGGAATTAACAACAAAGCAAGAATATATATCAAACATAAATGATACGAGATAAATGAATATAATGTAACGGCCAGTGATGATGTGGATGTGAGGGGGTAGCAAAGGCCATTGGCCTGTCAAGGCTCCCCCCCCCCCCCTATTGACATAAACACTGTCATAAAACATAAGTAACAAAACAAGAACGAAAAAAAAACAAACAAATAACATAGGATTACACAAAATAGCAGGTAAGTTTGGTATTGAAGTGCATTGATAGTTCAAAAATTTTGTATTTTCTTTTAAAAGATTGCAGCGAAGGACATTGTTTAAATACTGATGGCATATTGTTCCACACAGTCGGTCCATTATAACTTACAACTGTTCTTGAAAAAGTGTAACGGTAGAAGGGGATGTATAATTTATTGGCGTTTCTTCTTGAATATTTGCTTATATTATAAATTTGAAAAGTGTATAAATCATAAATATTCAGAATCTTCAACTTTACGAATATTTTTTTTGTATGAGCCAAGTATGATGAATTAGTTATAACTCGTAGTGCCCGCTTTTGTAACCGAAAAAGTTGTTGCATTAAGTAAATTGCACATTTGCCCCATATAACAATGCAATAACTTAGGTGTGGTAATATCATAGTATTGTATAATTTGACAAGAATGCGCAAAGGTAAATCACTTTTCAGTCTGTTCAGGATTCCAATAAACTTAGAAAAATTATTTGTGATGTGATTTACATGTTCTTTCCAACTCAGATTTTTCATCGATAATTACACCTAAAATATTCGTAAACGGGCACCTTTTTAATTTCAGTATCATTAATGTACAATTTTATTGTGTTTTCTTCTCTTATTTTGGGGTTTAAAAATCATTAAAGAAGTCTTATTGACGTTTATTTGAAGCCTATTAGCTAGAAACCATTGCTTTATTTTATTCATTCCATAATTTAATGTATCATTTAATTTGATGTGATCCTTCCCAGATAAAAATAGACTATATATCATCGGCGAATAATGTGGCAGATATAGAACATCACTGACATATTGAAGGTCGTTGATATACAATAAAAAAGCAGAGGCCCTAAATTGGACCCTTGAGGTACTCCTACTGTGATATCCTCAGACTGTGAATAAATTTTTTTAATACAAACATACTGTTTTCGGTTGCTTAAATAACTAATTATCCATTTTAATACTGTTCCTCTGATTCCATACGAAGATAACTTGTCTACTAAGATATCATGATTAATACAATCGAACGCCTTTGATAAATCTAAAAATATCCCTACTGTTATGTTTTTATCTTCAAATGCTTTGGCAATTTTTTCTGTATAGTCAATCAGAGCATGAACAGTACTGTATCCCTGTCTAAAACTAAATTGCTTACTGTATAATATGTTATATTTATATATAAAAGAAATTAGTTTATCATATACATTTTTTTCAAATATTTTACTGAATACTGATAATATGGATATTGGCCTATAATTCGTCACTAATGCTTTATTACCACCTTTAAAAACAGGAATTCCTTTTTTTAATGAGTTTGGAAAAACACCCCTTTCAAGGGACATATTAATAATATTACATAAAGGAGTTACTATTGCATTGATTGAATTTTTAACCACTTTAACACTAATGTCATCGTAACCCGCACTTTTATCTACATCCAAATTAGAAACAATATCATAAACCAATGCCTTTGATACTGGTGTAAAATATATTGACTGGCAAACGTTATTCCGGTTACTACTAGCTTCATGAATTTGAGACCCAGTGGTACTAAAAAACGTATTAAAAATATTGACAATTTCATGCTTATTTTCAGTTACCTCTCCATTATTTTCAATTCTATAATCATCTGTTCTATTGTTATTTTTTGTTAAAATATTAATTATTTTCCATGTTGCTTTAGCATTCTGAAGCTATACATATCTGCTTCATAATACAAATTGTACAAGACAACAAGAGACATTTAATACAAAACACAAAGTCAAATATTTGAAAAGTAGAGAGGAAAAATATAAACATTATGTAAATTTGAAATTACTTCAGGGTAGTACACTTGAATTTTAAGTATTTTCTATATAGATATATAAATAAAAAATCATTAAAATCAAAAGCAATAAGTTTACATTGTCATACTGTGTAATCTTTTGTAACATTTCATGTGAATTTGAATGTTTTCACATGATATCAATGCATATGTTTAGTGTATTTACACGAATACATGTATGATATATGAAAAGTTTTCTTGCAAAAGGCCCTAAATCCACTTTACCTACTTCTTAGTAAATTGAGATTTTTTGTTTTACACAGTTCTATGATTTCATTCAAGAATATCTTCAGGTATTTTTAAGAGACATCACCACAAGTAACAATAATCACAATTTTAAAAATCCTGTGGCCGTCAAATATTTTATATGATTTTTTATATTTATTATTTTTTTGGATTTAGGGCCTTTTGCAAGAAAAGTGGGATTTAGGGCCTTTTGCAAGAAAAGTCTTTAATGATAATAGTAATTTACACATTAAAAATCTTTCCAATGAACTAAAAATCCACCTAACCTCTTGTGCTGCTCCACCTGCCTATGTTCAATGGGTTATAATAAACAATTGCCTGATATAGCAACATTATAAAATAAATCAAAATGTAAACTTCGAAAGATAATTGGGGTGACTTATCGAAAATCATCATCTGACCTTAAAAATAAAGCAGACTTGCTCTAGATAACCGCATAAAATATTAGCTTTGCTCGGATAAACCTTGCCTGATATAGCAAGATTTTAAAGTCGATTCCAAAGATAATTTGTATTGTCTACTGACAGTAGCCAGTCATTATCTGCCCTTAATAAAGCAGATTTGCTCAAAATAAAAGCAATATCTACTGTATCCAGAGTAGAATGCATCATCATAATCAACATCACATCATGTAACCAATACCATCATTATCACCCGTATAATTGCCATCGTCATCACACCATTACCATCATCAGAACATTCAGCATCAACATCATCATAACCAACATCGTCATTGTTGTTATCATCACTATTGCCATTATCATCACCATCATAACCATCGCCATCATCAACGGCATTAATTATGGAGATCGTAAATACCTTTATCGCCATTATCATTGCCACCACTATTATCATTATCTCTATCACCATTTCTACCATCATCACATTTATCACTGTCATCATCAACATCACCATCACTAACAGTAGCATCATCACCATCATCTTTGTCATGGCTGTATTATTCATGTCATTAGAGTTAACAGCACCTGCTGAACCTTTTTCAATATCACACCATCCTCATATCACCTACTCATGTACATCCAATAAGATTTCATTTCATTTCATTTTCCTTTTTTCCGGGATTGTTGGTTATATCTGCAAGCTCCATTTTTGTAGTAATTTTCAAGATCTTGATAAACTGGTGTATTTAATTCCCATAAAAAATGTCAAAAGGCTGGAAAGATTCTCACACAGAGTCTCTGGATAGATGGTTGTGTGGAGGCGCGTGATTGGTCATTCATGCCAAAAACCTATTCTCTTAGCCAATCAGGATGCAGGATAGATGAATGGATATAGGGCTTTTTGCAAGAAAAGTGTTTTGGATTTAGGGCCCTTTGAAAGAAAACAAAATTTTCATCTCATTTTTTAACAAACTTCCTGAAACTTTTAGATGTTGAAATATAGCCAGTTTGATGCACATGGTGAATGTATATTAAGACATATAAAAAAGTGCCATATGATAAAAAATGGATTTAGGGCCTTTTGCAAGTAAGCTCTTCATATAAAAAGATGTCTCCAGCTGTAAATGCATAGACCCGAATATGTTACAACCTTGAGCAATGACATATATTCTAATGAGATAATAAACATGAAAAAATATGTATAAATATGAATAGAACATTATGTAAAATATCAGTATTATACACCTCTGTTTAATCCAGTGGATATATAAATGTATGCTATCACATTGAATCAATTTAAATGGCTGTTGCGCATCTACATGAATATACATACAATACATACATACTGTACATACAGCCATTAAAAAAATCATTAGACCAAGAATGATCACTGATGGTGCCATTTTTATGGCAGGATGGAAATAAAAATGCATTATT